>JAYRBW010121313.1:0-17022 GCA_036023295.1 Invenusta paracnida
TCGCAAATTTTAATTATTACCTCATAATAATCAATATAGCAATATTTAAAAATCATTTTACTAATAAGTATCTGTTCCTTATTTGCTTAGTGGCTTACGGATTTTATGTATGTATTATGAACATATCTTAATATGCACTTTTATATATTTTTTCTTTTGAGATAATATATTAAGAGGTAATTTAATACTATTATATTTACGAAAGATCACGTTTAGCATACTACAATAAATAAATTGAATTATATTTTATTATACTACTTATATACTTTTAAGTAACGCTTTAGTTATTTATGTATATTTCTAATAAAAATCTGGTAACGTAGTTTTACTTATTGTCTGGATTTAAAATAACAAAAAAATGTACTATACACTATACTCTCTTTCAGCTATTAAAGGGCAATCATAGAAATATACTGTATTTTGCTTATCTCTAGAATGAACATCTATAAATAGCGATGGCAACAAGCAGCACTTTATTAGCGAGTGTAGATTTGGATTTCCTCCTATCTTTAACATACAGATGTCAACGAATTTTGTTTTCTAATAAAAATGTATGTATTTTGAAATATTTTTTCAAATGATTTTTTTAGCGATTCCTAAAACATTTCAACGTATAACTTTGCCTCTTGAAATATGTTTCTTCACAAATATATGAAAACCGTAAAAAATGTGGCATTGGCTAATTTCACGCGATTAAAAGATGTATCCTGATTTCCATAGCACTGGTTTCCTTCCCACTCAATTAAAAGTATTGATTCCGCGCAGTGAATCACAGCCTACTTAGATGGCTGGTTCCCTTCCTCCTCCATTGAAAGTATATTTATTCCGCGTAGCGAATCACAACCTACTTAAACATTCAGATATCATTTGGATGGTGCCATTATAATGTATTATGTGAGATAGAGTATGTTCATTCTAGAGAAGGAAAGAACAAAAATACAGCCTATTTTTATGGGGGAAACAGATAATTATTCCTAGTTAAATTTAAAAATTAGTTCTAAATAAAAAGTGTATGTTTAGTGGCTTTTTGTACAGTATAAGATAATAAATAATTTCATGTCATTCATTTTCGCAAAACATTCATGCTACTATTACAGAATTTTATATATATATTTTGTAGGTGTGTGTATGTACGACAATTATTATTTAAATTATTGCCATCTATATTGACCTCATTTTTGTCCGGCAGTTAAAGTAGAGTATAGAAAATAATATAATGTCATTTTGTGTACAATATTATGAATTTTTACAATATATTATAATCGGTTTTGTTTTACATGGGGGACAAAACGAATGTTCACGAATTGATCTATTTTTTTAGTTTTTTTAGTCAGTTTTAAATTATTTTGATTAAATATAAGTTTTATACTATTTCAAATATCTCATTATTAAAAGGTATGCTAAAAAATGGAATATTTTTCTGAATCTAACCTGATATTCTAAATTATCATGCTTGTTTAAAATGATGGCATTGTGCTTGGGCCCTTGGAATATTTGATCTGAATTGTTTAACTGCAAGTCATTTATAATATACAATGGAAAATGTCGGATTATACGAACATAATATTATACTGTACGTAATACAGTATAATTTAAATAACTAAAATGAAGTTTGCAAATTAATTTTTTTATTTTTAACACTGCAATTTAATTAGAATAGTTTGAAAATGAGAAACCTAACACATCTCATTTTTTAATTATTGTTTTTAAAATAAATTTTAAATGTAGAATTCGTTGAAAACGCTTCATTTTATATATTTTTAGGAACAGAGTCGACTTCCCCCTGAGCAAAAATGGTTTTATCGTGATCCTCAAGGTCTTACACAAGGTCCCTTTTCTGATTTGGAAATGAAAGAGTGGTTTACAGCTGGATTTTTTACGCCTGTACTTCAAGTGAAGCGTGATTGTGATGCAGTATTCTCTCATTTAGGTATATTGAATTTTAACGGGTTTTTTAGTTATACATTTTTACATAGTTAAATTTTTATTATTGTACTTATTATAAAATATATACTATTTGACAAAAAATCTTTAAATCAACTCATTGTATCAAATACTGCGTTATTGGGTACGATTTTAAAAATATTTCGTTAATCGATAACTAGTTTTTATTGATTAATATAATGATTAATTGTCATTTTCCTTCAGGGGATTATTTAAAACTCTTCAATCGAATTCCATTCATTCCGGGAACACCGATCCCACCTTTGGCTGCTGGCAGTCTTCCCAATCCAAACCCGGCTGTATCAGTGACCGCGACCTCAACCCCAAGCAATAATAACGCGGTAACATTAGCTGGAGCAGGGGTTGGTACAGGTCCCGCTGCCCCAGTTCCAGCTCCTGTAGGGGTAAGTAGTCCTGCTGTTACACCAGGCGTGGGCCCAGGCATGCAATCTGGAGAACAAGGGGATCTTCTCGCTGCTTACATGACTGCAGCTCAAATGTCGAATTCACAGCAATTGATGCTTATGCAAAGGGTGAATAGAATGTTTTTGTTCTTCAAACTCTTTTCATAGAATCTTTTTTAATTTACAGTCAAAATTTCTTGTAATACTTATTTCTAATTCTTATAAACTCATATAACTCCTTACTTATTTTTAAAATAGAATTTCTTGTATTTTTTTATGGAATTTTATGTAATTTATGTACATTTGTAAATATTGTTTGAAATTGATTAATTGTAGTTTGTTAATTTCTCAATTAAGTTATAGCCCATTTCTCCCCGTTCTTTTACTAGTTAATGCAACAGAGTAATGGCCCACATTCACAGGATCCCGCCAGTCTTGCTCTTTTGATGCAAGCTGTGTCTCAACATACTCCAGATCAATTATTTTCAAGACAGTCGTCTCATCCGACAGCTGCTGGTTCAACGGGTCATGTAGATATTAATATGATTCCACCATCTTCCACGGCGATACGTCCGAATACATTAAATCAACAAAATATAAATCCACAGGTACAAATTATAATAAAATAATTTATGACTAATGATATATTAAATAATATAAAGTCAATTTTTATTAATGACTTATTATAATATTCGATTTTATTGCATTCCTTGGTATTACAAGCGGTTTTGTAATACGTTTTATTTTTATTTCTAGTCTTGAATAATAATCTGTTAATCATAAACAAAGGTTTAAAAATATTGTTTATATCTATTGCAAATCATATTTATTATTAATATCTAATAATTAAAATTTAGTAACGTTTATGAGAGATTTTTTAAATATAATTATTTTAAGTCATATTGGTTGATTGAAAACTTATAGACACTAAATTCTTCTAATAAAGACAGTAAAATAAATAAGAAAAAAATATAAACCACAGAGATTATGATATTTTTGAACTCATATTTTATGCTTTTTAGCGATATATCATAATTGTAAAAGTATAAAATATTGAATGATATACACCAATATAAACTATTTTCTACACTATAATTAAATTTCAGTTTTCTAATTTGTAAGTAGGGTATCTAATTTTTGCTTAAATTTGAGACTCAGTTCCTCAAAACCATTCTGTACTGTACAAAATGTTTTTATTACAATTTAGTTAATTTAACTGTTTCGAATTTTCGTTTTTTACAACCAGCCAAATGTATGGGATATACGCCGCAGAGAACAAGACTTTGAAGAAGAGCGTAGGCGTAAAGAAGAAGAAATGCGACAACGCGAAGCAGAACTTGAAGCTGAGCGAGAAGCTCTTGCTCGTCAAAAGGCCGAGTTCGATCGTCGTAGAATTGAAGAAGCAGACTTATTGGCTGATAATTTGCGCAACCGGGAACAACAGGAGGAAGAGGAGCGCAATCGAGTTCACACAGAACATTTACTTTATCAACAGCGTTTGGCGAATGAAGAGATGATGAGAAAGGCAGAGGAAGAAACCGCTAGACAAAGACAGCAACATCTTTTACAAATGGAACAACATCGTCAGCAACAAATGTTGCTTCAGAAACAGCACCAAGAGCAGCAGCACCACCAGCAACAGCAGCTATTAGAGCAGCAGCGTCAACAGCAAATACTTCAACAGCAGCAGCAACAACAACAACAGTTAAGATTACGTCAAGAGGCTGAAGAAGAGGCTAGAATAGCCATAGAAGCGGCAGCTATTGAAGAAAAGCGAAAAATGAAAGAAGCTGCTGAACTAGAAGCACGACGACAGGAAGAAGAAAGGCAACAAGCAGCAGTTAAATCAAAGAAACTTTCTCAAAAGTGAGATTTTTATTTATTGCATTTGATTTTCCTAACTTATAATTTACTTGCTTTGTCTAATATAATTATATCACCATTTCTTATAAATCCGTTATCAAATTTTAAAATTTAATTTAAGAACGAAATATTACATTTTATAGAGATCGTGAGAAAGAACAGAAGCAGCGTCAGTGGACGGAAGCTTTTAAAAAGAAACAAGATGAGGAGGTGGAACGTCGTAAGCAAGCCGCTCAAGAAGCAGCTTATACAGAACAAGAGGAGGAAGTTCTAATTACTGCTGTTGACCAACAAAAAACTGCAGCACAAGAGCGATTGGAGCAAGAGCGCTTAGAAATTGAAAGGCGACGTGAACAGGAGAAACTTTCTCGACTCCAGCTGCCACAAACTGCTCGGTGGGCGCGTGGAAATAGTGGTCCTCATCCTGGAGAATCTGCGGTACCTCTTAGTGAGATTCAAAGAAATCAGATGGAGAAAGAGGCTCAGGTATATTACATTACTTATAAATGTTATAATTAGTAAACAATTAATTAATTATTATTATTATTCTACTTTTTATAGGAAATTATATGTAGTTAATTGTGTTCCTTAATTGATATCGTATTATTGGTTATTGTACTTATAAAAAGTGGTGAAAGTTACAGTCAAGGGTATTATTACATTTATCTAAAACCTTAATGCTTGTTTAATTTAACAAAAAAATTTGTATGAAAATCGCCAGAATTTTAATATTAATTTTATTTTTGTAGTTTTACTGTTTCAATTTTTATTAATCGAAAAGAATTTTCATTTACTTTACGCGTTAAAATTATATAAATGATTCTGAATCTCAATATTATTAACATTGTCAATTTTAGGCACAAAAAGATCAAGCTAAACAGCGTAGTCAGCAGCCTCATCACCATCAACAACAACAAATGACTTCCTCACTTGGCAGCGTTTGGGGAAGGTCGGCAGGTGGCGGAAAGTCACTTGCTGAAATTCAAGCTGAGGAAGCAGCTCAGGAACAGGGGAACCAGAGATGTGGATCCGGTGGAAACAGTGGCTCTGCTCTTCCCGGGGCTCAATGGGCCAGTAAAGTACGTTTGCGGCATTATACAATTTTCCTACTGATTTAATGATTGAAATATGACGATCTATACATTTTACTTATTTATGTTATTGATTATAATATAGCCAATGAAATCATATTTTAAAGTTTTTTGATTTTTTAATTTTTCAGTTATATTGCTTATCATTTCACGTCGGACAATTCTATCTTATAATCTAAAGCGTAAATATATTTAATTTACCATGTCAGTACTCTATAAAAAATAATTTATTCTTAACATATTCGGTGCCGGTTTAGTCATATACAGGTTAACTCGTAGTTTGTGATTGTATCAAATTCTTCAAACACAAGTTAACTCTTAGTTTTACCAAATTTATTCTAATTTAATGCCACCTACGAGTTAGATTCTAAAGACTTATGTGCTATATGATGTCTCAGCAATATATTTTTATATATATCTTCTCTACATTATGTACAATACCTATAGAAACCATTGTAGCAAGCAAATGGTAAATATTTGCAAAATAATTTTTGGAAGTAATAGAGATAATTTTGAAATAAAAATGTTAATTTATACATATAAACATAATTTATCAATATTTTTAGCTTAACATTTTCGGCATATTCTAGCAGTGAATTATTTGTTATGTCTACCCAAATACTTAACAACAATGCCTAAATTATGATATCTTATAATGCTTACTGTATGTTATTTATGTAGTTTGCTCGGATGTGCTATCAAACTACTTTCTCAAACTCTTGAATTTGAGAAAAATGTAAAATTATACCCTAAAAGTCCCTTGAATTATGCTTTTAATCTTAATCCATTTTTTTAATATCTTTGTACAACTGTCCAGAACTGGTATGCCATTAAACTGTTAGCTCAAATAAGTATTTTTTTACTTGAGATGTTAATAATGTTTGATTCAGCTTGATATTCAAAATTGATATGTTTGTTTCAGCTTGTCAATTCAAAATATACTGTATACCAGTTTTATATTAAAATTATACATTTCTTAACATTTAGTATGAATAAATTGATAAATATAACTCTGAAACTGTTTACTGCAAATGCTGCAAGAAGATCTATGTACTAGGAGCAAAGAAACTAGGTACTCTGATAAACAGATATTGAATTTGAAAATGAAAATGAAAATAAAAACAATCTTATATTACCTTTAATAAAACGCCAGTCTATCACTGTGTGACATGTTTATCCCCAAAATCATTGCTCCATGATCGTGGTATCATTGATAGCAACAAAAGGCCCAAATGTATTGGATAGATGCTGGCCATATACAGATTTCGTAGTGTGATTTGACAAAATTCCTAATAGAATTTAAACATGAGCATTTGTCAAACTTTTTAAATATATCTTCCAAAATTTCCAAACCGGAGTTGATTGTTTAGATACCTATGTTCTACCATCTAATCAATTCTAGAGACGATTTGAAGTAGATTTATAGACTGATTTGCAAAGCCTTAGTTCTATCGAATGGTGCTTCTCTATTAACCCTTCGTAGATAATAAAGAAAACGGATTTAAAAAAATTAGTCACTTTAGGCCCTCGAAAATTTCCCGTTTTGAATTTTTTGAAAATATACATTTTTAAAGAAATTGTTGTTTTCAATTAGTATTTGAGTAATGCTTATTACATGGTCAGTACGGGTCAGGGAATTTGAAAATTTCTGAAAAGTCAGGGAAATTTGATATTTTTTGAAAAGGAATTTCACAATATAACATTTTTTATTATATAGTAATTAACAATAATATATGCTTTATTTTACATTTCAGAGTATTAAATTTTCAAAATTTTATTTGTCTATTATTATTATATTATCTTCATTTTTCAAAACATTCAATATTCTAATCTATAGATCATGGTGGCCGTGGATACTTGAATATACTTTAATTTTGTCAGTATAAGATAATAAAAATTATTAATAAAACAACTATAGCCACAATCCAAGTAAAAATTGTTCGTGCTTCACACAATATTTGAAGGTGATATTATGCACTATAAACGAGTGAAGTTAGATTAAGATGGTGATATCTCAAATTTAACAAAGTCTGCTGCTGTTTATGGAAGCTTAGAAGACAGTGAGCTTCAGGGAACTCTGCCTCAAATGTAATGCTCTTCGAAAAAAGCATCTTCCAAAAAAGAAGAATTGCTGTAACTATCTATTTCCATTAAAGATAAAGAAGCAGATTTACAAACAAAGCACTCACCTGCCTAACATTTTCACATCTTGTTTATTTTCATTACTACAACGAATTAGCTTTAGTCTACTTTACAGATCTTTTAAAAGCAAGTTTACTGTAAATGGAAACATGGTCAAATTATTATTAATTTCATGTTGATTGAAAATGTATTTTATTCTAAGATGTACTATTTTCCCATTCAACTTCATTCTTTTATATTGTTGTGCTAACGTTTATTTGTACTTTAAGAGTGAGTCACTTAAATTATATGTTTTTTAACACCACTTCTTCCATAATGCATTGAGATTCCCCTTTAATACATAATTAAAACAATTAGTCTATTTTGTAATTTAATCTGAAATAATATGTATTTTGCTCAATTAAGTATGCTTTAATTATCAATATAATATGTCTAAGTAATTGCTCATTTGCAACTTTCACTGTTTGTGTTTTATTAATTTCATAAATTAGGGAATTATTTTAATCTTAACAAATTATAACATTTCATACATAAAAATGTCATTTTATGTGTATTTTGTAATAGACTACTTTTTTTAAATTGCTTTTAGGCATCTTGATAAAAAATTTTCTTATCAATGCTAGATAATATTTCATTAAAATTATGAGAGTTAACTATTATTAATAGTTAACACTTGTAATTTTGACCTTACACATATTGATGTTATAGTTATGTATCATAATCCTTAATTTTATCAAATTTGTATCAAGTTTACTCTATAATCCAGATCTGATTGTGATCAAAACAAACAATCGTGATACTTGGTCCCAGGAGTAAAATTTTGTAACACAATTTTGTTTTCAGTAAATAATGATTATACATCGAATTCCAAAATTTAAATAAAACCAGACATTTTATAACAATGTGATCCTGATTACCATATTTTATGATCCAGATCACTGGATGAAATAACTATGGTTTTCTCTTTGATGATCAAATCCCATGAAAAATGGTCAAATGGTCAAATATCCTTATTTCCCAAAAAAACCAAAGCAATGTAAAACAAAACAATATTTATACATATCATACATTTTTGGTTTCCCTATCCTTTTTGATCTTAGGATCACGTAATCACCAATCATGGGATTAATATAATTTTTAGGATCTGTTGATAAAATCTCTTTAAAATCATTCTGTAAAAATGTCAGCCCAATTGAGCAATGAGAAGTATGAAAGTATAGGGGGGGGGACCCTTCCCCATTATCTGCCAGGTATAATTAAAAGCATCATCTATAAAAGGTTGACAATATCAAGGAAAATATATCGTGAAAAGCGTACGGACCATGTTATTATTCATTATACACATATACTATATTAAATAAATATCCTGTGGCATTTTTTAACTATTGATTTTCTCCAAAAAATCCACTGAAAGTTGCCAAATACAATCTAAATATTTTCTGAAATTTTTAGAAAAAAAAGTTATAGTATTTTTAGTAGATTTTATAGTCTTCTTATAGTAACAATTCTATAGTTGGAGATTATGTGAATTTTCAGATCCTTTAAAGTAGTTAAATATTATCAGAATGATTTAATATTTTGGAATATTATGATCTACTAAGTAAATATGTTGTCGCTTCAATTACTGGATCAATGTGATCACGATTTCTATGATCCATTTTAAAAATTAAAATCTGGATCCTGACTCTCAACAATATTTTATTTACTCCAAAATTGGTACACAAATTGATCTTAGAGATCAAAACTAATAATCGGGATCCTGGATCCCAGGAGTAAAATTTGGTTTTATTCATTATATAGTCATGGTTATACATCGAATTTTAAAATTTCAATAAAATCGGACATTAATCTGGATTACCATATTTTATGATCCAGATCACTGGTTAAAATATCTATGATTCACTTTTTGATGTCATGATAAAATACCAAAATCATAAAGAATAGGGAAATATGCTTATATCCAAAAATCAAGTCAATAAATAATATAAAACAATATTTATACATAACATCATATATTTTTAGTTTCTTTTACTTTTGCATAGTACATTTTGATCACCAATGATCAGATAAATATAATTTTTAGTATCTGTCGATAAAATCTCTTAAAAACATTCTTTGAAAATGTTATCCCAATCAAACACTGGAAACTATGAAAGTCTTGGGAATGGGGGTGGTACCCCCTCCCCTTTATTTATCTGCCGGTTATAATTAAAAGCATTATCTACGAAGGGTTAACAAAGAAAGAGACATCTGTTACAATTAATGTTGAAAAAAACATACAAACATGTATATGATGAAGGTATGGTGAAATTTAATGATTATTTAGAATAGGGAGAGACTTAATCGTGAACTTTATTGGTCAACATAATTCTCGTCTGCAGCACAATTCATCAATGTGCTCAGCTCTTACGATTCGAGTTTTATGCGAACTATTCGATCAAATATTTTAAGAGGAGTGTTGTAAGAATTATGCAATATATATTATTTGTAATAATATACATGGTATAACAATATAATATATACATTATATGAAGTAATATATACAAGATTTGTTTCATTTTCTGTGTTTCTATAAAATTTTGCTGATCTCTAAAAATAGATTATTTATCAGAAGTTTTCAACGGATGTGATTATCTCTTTGCTTTTATGGTTGATGCATTTAGATTTTTGTTTCGTAGTTAACAATTCTGAATAATCACGGAGGATATGTAGAAAATTTCATCTTAATATTTCATATTTAATTTTTTTAGTATATGAATGAATAAAAGTTAAATAAACAGATAAAAGTGTTTAATTTAAATGCACTGAAGTTCACTTAATTATTCGTCAAGGGGGGGGGGGGTATATATTTTATACTACTTTTAAAAAGTGGATATGTGACTAAAACACTTCAATCTAACTAAATAAAATTAATAGAATTTCAAATACGTTAACATACTATAGGAAATTGTTAAAAGTAGTATAAGTATATACCTCACCTTCTTTACGGACGAAGGGTTAAACAAATTATGAACTGTAAAATAAGGCTGATGCGCACAATATGAATTTATATAATTATGTGATTCGATATTTGTTAATATGTTAATTATATCGGTTACGCAATTAATTTTTATTCACTGGTTCCTTTGTGTAAATTATATTATTTTAATTAATTGTTATTTGTCAAATATTAAATTTGTTGGTGGGTACAGATTTATGCTGATCCCAAGTCTGATAATTACTAGTTAGATGTATTCCACCCTATATCCAAGTTGAATATCTTGAAAACAGGGCATAATTTTATGGGGAAAAATACGCTATGAATCATGTTACTTTTGAATTAAAAAATATTAATTTCAATTATCTGTACCTATACGTATATTTTAGTTATTTTGGTAATATTAATAATATTCTATTTATTTTAATTACAAAGAAACGTATCCAAAGTTTAATATGTTATAGCCATACTTCAACAAAACTCATATAATTATTGTAAATTATTGTAAAAAGAATTATTGCACATAGAAATAATCTGCTTATTTGTCTAATTTTATCTTGCGGCGTAATCAATAAAACTAGATAAATTTCCAAAATCCCTCATAAAAGTGAAAGTACATTTGATAAATAATTCTTTTATATTTCAGAATATCATTCAATTTTAACTTGGTCTATTAATTACATCTTATGTTCCTATTTTATTAACAAGCTAAGTTAAACAATTTTATTTTTCTAAACTGTTATTTTTAAATTATAGCCATATATTGCATATATCATCTTTTTAATTTTTCCCTCAGATAACCTTAGAGAATCTAGTGTCTAATTACACAATCAGTAGCTATTAGCTGCATATTTAGTAAAGTAAGTAATTTACTTATATTAATAAACAAAATTACTAAAATATCAATTTCATTTTTTTTATATCCATCAAATAATTAAATAACAGGACTTGTCTGACGTGTAATGATATTTTACTAGTTTGTTGATCTTAATTGAATATTTTATTTTGTAAAAGTTTTTATTTTAAATATGTAGTTTTTGTTTCTACCAGGTTATACATTTTATACTACACTGTATTTGTTAATGCAGATACTGTTAAATTTCAATTACGTTAAAAATCAATCCAATTTTACTTACTTATTATTACGTGTATGTTATTGCGTTTGTTTTATGATAATTGCATTAATGATACAATTAAGCAAAAATTATTGTATTAGTTGTGTTGCACATAAAATTTGTACAAAATAAAGTATGTACTTTTACTACCATTATTGAAAATATGTTATAGTGTGGACATTATTGACTTAAATTTAAGGGTTTAATACATAATATTTACTTTAAATTTTCTATAGTGCAAATCAATTACTGTAGAATTAGTTAAGATATATCCTGCTGTAATGTCGCCATTCCTCTCACTACTTATTTTGAACTTAAGATTTATATTTCTTGGTATCTATAGTCTGTATTGTTACTACTTTACTTACTATTTATTCATTTTATTACTATTCTATATGAATAATGCTGTTTTGCTGCGACGAATTAAAAAAGTAGTATGTTTATATTTTCTTTAAATTGCTCAATGGTACTAAGTAAACTAGAGAATTAAAAATACGATTGTATTATTGATATATTTTAGGTCAAGAAGAACCAGATTTCTACTACCGCTTTAGCTGCAGCTCCTAACGTTAAGACTCCTGTTGCGGCTCCTTGCGCATCAATTTGGGACTTGGAAGGTTCCGTAAATACAGTCGAACCAATAAAAGTGATTTAAATTATATTCATTTATTTAAGCTACAACATATAAAACGTAGATTTTCCAGTATTCTTTTTATTAAATTCACATTGTTAATATTTTTATCTTGATTTATTTTAATTTTATTCAGTTTAGGAAACATAACGTAAAATTTATTTAAAAAAATTATTGTCATTCTAGCAGTCTGGCGGTGGTAAACAAACAAAGTCTCGCGGACACACAAGTCATTCTGAATCCTCCAATCGACAACATTCAAACATGCGAGGCAATGATGATGTTACAAAATTGCAACGTGTTTTTGCTGAAAATCTCCACGTCGATGAGTTAACGGTGTGGTGTGAGAATGCTTTAGCCGGTCAGAACAAACAGCTCGATGTCGATTTGCCCACTTTGGTTGAAATCTTACGAGATATTGAGTCACCCTTTGAGGTATGCCATGAATATAAATTTATATGCCTATGCCTATGCACAGTTTGATATTTTCTACGTAGCAATACTAGACATTTCTGCACAGTGTAATTTTATAGAAATATCTTTAAATTCATGTAGTTTATAAAAGTCATTATTTTAATGATAGGTACTTCCATTAGTTGTTACATTATTCTAATCTTAAAATTATTTCCGAAGAAGACAGTTAAAGAAACTTAAGAAGGTCTAATCTATAATATAATATACACCTATACTATATATCAGTAGTACATCTTCACCAGTTTATAGTTATTGTAGTATTATTACTTTTACTATAGATTTCATTTTCCTATATCTGTTTTTCGTTTTAAAATAAACATGGTGTGGCATTGAAATACTGCACATCTAGTTTTGCTGAACGTTTAGACTTCTTCAAATGGTACAATCTTAATATTGAAATTATCATGAGTAATACTTTTTATTGCTATTGTTTGTTAATTTTCATAATAATATCAATTATAATTCAAAATAAACAATTTGCTACTATTAGTACGAGACAAAAATTAAATTGTAAATTAGAATTTACTAACTAATTTTATATGTAATTTTATATGCATTTTTATGTATGTTATTTTGTGTTTTTAGGTAGAAGATTATATCAAACAATATTTTGGGGATTCAGCTTGTACAAGGCAGTTCACTAAAGATTTCTTGGATAAGCGACGTGAGTTTAAACAGAGCGGTCAATCTGCTAACGCACTAGGAACGGGGAACGCTCTTAGTGGCAGTAACGGTCGTGCTGGAGGTGTATCTAGCTCATCAAAGACTAGCATCAATGCTCAACGTACAACACAGTCTAATGACCAAGTAAAACGATTCATTTATATTTTTTAAATATTATTGTTGTTCAAAGCATTTCATTAATGGGTATTAAAAATACAAGTCCAATCTTGTTTAGTTTGTTTATCAGTTACTACTTGTTCTCAGACCGTATGTAAATGTAGCTTTTTTAAACTTCATTTGCAATTAATTGATGGTAGGTATATAATATTACTATTTTTAACAGTGCGAGAGGTGTGCGCTTCTGAAGAGACTTAGACCTAACATAGTCAATACATCGAGAGTTGTCCAGCTCTCCATATACTACTAGTAATATACGTTAGTGGATACAATCATCACTTTATAATTCTTCTTTCATAATAGTATTTATAGCATGGGAGTTGAAGGGTTCGACCTAAAATGAATTATATGTATCGCTAAAGATTTTTTGTATATTGAGTAGATTTGTCAACGTATGGTGTTATAATTTATGTACATAGTATAGAAATATACTTGAATTGCATTTAAAAATTCAGGCCTATTTTTAAACAATACCTCTTATTTTGAAGCTAAAATTGCTATTTTTTTCCTATTTTTCAATTTTTTTAATTAAAATCATTGTTTAAAACAACACTACAAACATTTTGCTATGCATAACTATTATGGTTACAGAGAGATAAGCGCACTCTGGCATGCCGAGCTGTCATTAAGTAAGTTAGGCAGGTATAACTCTATAATTGGTTTTGAAATGTTAATTTTACTAGACTGTCATTTTGAATAATACACCAAATTTTAGTCATAATTTTTTTTATATTGTGTATTGTTTTATTTCCAGTAATATCACTGAATCCTTTGCTTTATGCCTTCTTTTAAAACTATTTATCAGAGAGAATGGGAAACGGAATTTGGTTGGTTGTCATCTTCATCTGTTAGCACCCATCATGCACTCTGTAAAATATGCAATTAAAATTTTCGAATAGATAATAGTGGTAAATCTCAAGTCAAGCAACATTCCACCAAATCTGTTCACAGAGACAAAGAAGCTATTGTAAAAGGCCAAACGTCCCAAATGACATTTAAAACATCTGCAACACTTCAACTTGACAAAAAGCACATACCTTTAACTCCGAAACAAAATATTCAAAAGGCAGAAATTATCCAAGCTCTTCATGTTGTTGAGGCTAATTTAAGTTTCAACAAAACTGTTGATGATGCTACAAGATACCGTGAGCAGTTTCCAGATTCAGAAATTGTCAAAGCTTATTGTCAGGGTGCATCTAAAGTGCATCTCCAGATGCATCTCCATGATCTACTGAAAGCAGACTTTGAAGGAGCACCTTTTACATTTAAATATGACGAGTCAACAACAAGCCAGGGGAAGAAACAATTTAATGGATATGTCCAGTTCTGATCAAAAGCTCACAATCGAATTGTAAGTTGCTACATAAGTTCTATATTTGTTGGCCATTGTATAGCAGAAGAAACTGCATCATTTCCATGAATTTGGTAAAATGATGAATTGGAATACTGATCTATTAATTTAGGGCACGATGGCCCTAAGGTTAATTTATCATTTGAGGATGATACATTTATTATCACTACAGGATTATATCAATTCAGATAGCTTGAAACTTGGTTCTGGTTCTTGCAACTTTCATCATGTGCACAATTCATTCCGTGCAGGTCTGAAAAATCTGAAAAGTTTTGATGTTGATTCATTTATCAATGATGTAGTCTACTTTTTCAAATTATCATTAGCTCGTCAAGAAGATTACATACTTTCTGAAGAATTAACAGACATTGAGACCAAGATGATATGCCACACATCAACTATATGGGTAACAATGAAGAAATCTTGTCTCCGATTGTTGGACCAGTGGCCAAATTTGTGCGATTATTTTCTGAGATTTTTGCCTCAAACTTCAAATCTCAAATTGCTGATACTGAGCGATACAAGTGTATTGCAAATGTTCTAAATAAACCCATCTACAAAGCATACCTTTTCAGCTCAAGGTGCAGAACCAAAAGTATGCTTTTTGTATTCCTCCATGGGGTCACTGCTGTACAAACTTCTTTCAAGATTTGTTCTGTCAAAGCTATTGCATGATGAGCAATCCAACAAACCTCTTGATACAAAATCACTCTCACAGATTGATTGCAACAAGAAAGAAAATACAAAAAAGAAAAAACATATGGACATTGGAACACGAGCAAAAGCCTTACTTCAGGATTCCAATGTGACTGAGGATCAGATTTCTACTTTCCTCCAAGAATGCCAAAACTTTTATGTTACTGCCCTGATATATCTGCAGTCACATTTACCTGTACAGTCATCTGTCATAAAATATGTACAATGTTTGTTATCTAACAAGAGAAGTGACCCACAGTCTCTCTCTGCCATATAAGACTGGCACTCAATATAGGGATGATTCTCGGGTTGGTACAAGATTTTTGGTGTGAGTACTGATTTCTGCTTGGAGGATATCTGTGACACTATTCGAACTCAGTGGATTTGCTATCAATCAGAGGATATTCCCAAAGAATGGGTTCAACAGGAAGCTTCCAATAATTATACATCTTGCAAGGAATCATACTGGAAAAAAGTGGAGACAGAATAGATTGAAAATAAAGAAGTTGAAGATGAAGATAAAAAAATGAATGCAATATTGTTCCATTTGACCAATATTGGCAACATGTTAGAACAATAACAAAAAATGACGGAAGTTTCAAATACCCACAGTTGTTTGCCCTCTTGTAAAGTGTTGCCTGTCTATTTCACATGGAAATGCTGTGCCCGAAAGAGGATTTTCAATCAATAAACACATTCTCCAAGCACATGGTACACCCTTGTCAGAAAATACTTCGGAGAGTCAAAGACAGCATTATTAGACATGGAGGAATGATGCAAATTACCATCACGCCAAACCTTCTAAAATCAGTCGAAAGTTCCTACTACAAATATTAAGCTGTATATCTATTTATGCATGTATGTATAAAAACCTATGAAACTCCTATTTTCCTCTTATTTAAAAAAATTTAAATATCCTATTTTCCTATCTGTTTTTGTGTTGCTAAGTGCTGTGAGGCCTGGAGTTATGATGACATAATAAAATAATATAGATATGATTCAAGAAATACTTACGTAATAAAATATAAGAAATGAGTTTGATCTATAATCGGTGGAAAGATGTAAAAGGCTTATGTATAAGTACAAGGTAAAAACATGTGTATAACCAAAAATCAAAGAAGAGGCTAACATTATGATTATACAAAAATATACACAGAGTAAAGAATAAACAGGGGGTTAACTTTGAAATATCTCGTGTCTTTGTCTGAATAATTTTACACACTTTTACTGCTAAAGTCAATTTAATATACAAAATTCATTTTTATTATTTTTAAAGAGATATAAAATAGCTAAATAAAAACATATTGTGTACTACTTTTAGTTTCTAACTTTATTGGGAGTACAATAAAATGAAATATTAAATATATGCATTTAAATCAAAATTTTTTTATAACATGTGAATTTTTTTATATAATAGGTACAATGCTTTATATAAATAAACTTAATAAACGTTAACAATATCTTTTTCAATAAAATGCAATGATGCAGGGGTGT
>JAYRBW010121324.1:0-17018 GCA_036023295.1 Invenusta paracnida
AAAAACAAGGTTATAGTATTCTTATTCTTAGTATTACATTTCATGTTTTTTTACATTGTATATGAAAATTAAAAAAAGACTAATAAATCGGACGTGTAGTTATTAGTATTACTTTTCTGACTAATTCAGGGCAAAAAATACAATTAAAAAAAAGTTTGTCCATTTATTTGGTATCTGGGTATCTCCAGTCTCTCTGGGTTTGGTACTGAAGAGGTTAATATTCCTAACTACTAGTTACTGTTGATGAAGCAGATAAAATTTCCACACAACATTGGATGCTTATTAGTAGATTGGGTATGCAATCTACTCTTCAAGGCTTCTTCCAAAAGAATTGATCTTTTGTATCAATTAGTCTCAGAAATTAACTGCAGAATTACACAAATTTATTGCAATTGTCTGCACTTTGAGCCATGGGCAAGTGTCAGTAGAACAAGGCTTTTCAGTCAACAAGCAACTGCTGGAGACAAATCTGATAGAAAAGTCACTTGTGGGTAATTAGTAGATACCTATTAGAGACATTTAATTCAACTGTATATAATGTCTCTATAGGAACTGATCTTCTTGCATCCTGTCACAATGCCAGTTCCTAATACAAACTTTTCCTGGAGCCACAGAAAAAGACATCTGAATTAGAAACTCTTGTACTTGTTGAAGCAAGAAAAAATAAGAGAGCAATGAATGAGCTGGAGGTGCAGCATAAGCATCTTCAAGATCAGATGGAGGCCGTGGAAGACGAAATTAGTAAGATTAGAAAGTATTAGGCAGGTTTGATATTTTATAATAAATTTAAACATGTAAACTGACCATATTTGTGGACTATTTTTTTAGAGTGTAGAATTAAAAAATTGCAAAAATGAAGGGAAAGACTCTAAATATTTAAAATACTACTTATTGTATCAATTTATAAATATTAGATATTTCAACCCTGTAATTAATTTCAATTCTATTTCGATTTTCAGGGTTAATTAAAATAAAAATGGTTTTAGACAATAAAGCTGATGGAAATAATCAATCATTACAAAAACAATGAGTGATTTTAAGCCTAGAGTAACACAGAAGTAAGTATAATTACTTCGATGCTTAACTGAACTACGAAAGAAACTCCAGTGTTAGCATAAAGTTTTCTTGGGTGTTACTCTACACTAAGTTTATACTCTGTCTCTGATTTTATAAGTGTCATGTTTACTCAGGTGTTACTTCAGAGTTAATCTAGAATTATGTTTAGTCTAATATATTTGTTGTTTTAGTAATTGAGTAAATTACTTTGCAACTTCAAATCACATTTTTATTTAACCCTAGACATTAGGAGTAATAGCATTTTTGAAACACACAAAGTAATGTTTTGAATATAAAATCAGTTATAAACACATGAAACAACTCTGTATTATACTTTTTAACTTGTATATTCTAATTTTATTAGTATAATATATCAAATAAGCATATTTAGAAATGCAAAATTAACTATTTAAATTTGAGTAACACACAAGTTACTTGGTTGTTAACGTACAGAGATTACCCAAAAAATGATTTATAGTTTTGAGAAAAATGTCAGTTTGGGTTAATAAAATAACACTAGTATTACTCTAAACTTGAAATCACTCAATGTATAGCTAATTATATGTATATAATTTATAACAATTGACATTATTAATATATATGTATATACATAATTTATAACAAATTATTAATTATTATTAATATATATATATATATAGCATTATTATAAATAGATTATTTAAAATTCATCCTACAAATAATGTTTAATTTTTTTGGAGGATTGAACCTGCAAATATCCATTGTATAATATGCAATGTTGCATGCCATTTACAAATTCATACAGTTTAAAATTTACTGTTAATTAATTTTAAATTCGAATAGCAATTTATCATTCGCCATATAATATACACATTACTAATGAATGGATAGCAATATATGAATTCATACATATACTATTTACAAATAAAATTTGAATAAGGTTTGGTGTTTATTATGTCCAAAAATATATTTTTGACTTGTATATACTATAGTCTATAGGAGAATACTAAATTAATTCACATAATAATTTACATACCATCGGTATTGTCAAATATGAACATTTTTTATAAAAGGTTTTATAAATCTTAGCATTTATCAATGATATATATATATTTGTAGCAATTTGTATATGGTGGTGTAGCTATATTTCATACTTACATGTGAAGTGTTTACATCATAACATATATTATAGTAGTAAAATAGAATCTAACTCTCAATTATTTAATGTAATAAATAAGCACAGACAGTTTTTAATAGCAGCCACTAAGTTTTATCTCTTTCATAAGCTTCTATAATCATAAATTCTTCAGATAGATTAGATACTCTTCCTAGAATTAACTTGTAAGTTAACTTTGATATATCCATTTAGGCATATGAAAAGCTCTCCCTTATAATTATGATTCAGGCCATGTGAATAACTAATCCAAATTATATCTATGATGCATGATACAAGTAATACAATTCTTATATGAGTCAACACCATTATGACTATAATAAAGTAGGTTTGACATCTGGTTCCATATAAGTCCACTGAATTATTTACATTGGTCGATATATCTTCATAAGTATTATGTTTAAATGTTAAGAAATAAAAAGTTCATGCAATAATTCATAAATATCTTTCTTCAAGGCTTCTGTATTAAGTTCACAAAGTTACGAAAATATTAACACTTGTTCTTATCTTGAGACTTATACATGCACAGTAGTTGCTATGAAATATTTTAAATAATGTAATTTTCAGAATTTTTAAAATTACTTTAATTATGCAAAATTTTAAAATTTAAGCCACTTCATGTTTAGGCTTTTTAGAATCAATTTCATTATTAATGTATATAAATAATTTTATATCTAAAGTTTAAAATTATAGCTTAAAATTAAATTTAAAATTTGTTTACCTTTCCATTTTCTAGCAAGATGTTATTAAAATTATATGCCAAAATATAAAAAGCATTACTTATGGAAATGTATATATATTAGAGAAAAGCATAATACTATGATATATTTTAAGCTGATTCTTAAAATTCTATCATATCAGATTACATTGAAAATACTTGTATCAATAAGACTATTGAAAAATAAGACAATAAGGTTTGGATAAAAAACCGAAATAGCATATCTAACATATGTAGATAATTATTATCTTTAAATACAAAATGATTTCTTAATTTTTATGTTTTAATTTGTATGCTAGTAATATAAATAATACGTTTAATTAATTCCTGCTTCTTTTAAACTACAAACTGATATACCTTTCATTAAATATATTTTTTAACCAAAAAATCTTTCATATGTGTTTTAAGCATAAGAGTTACAATTTCTACTAATTACTAATTTTTTTTATGTACAAGCTATTCATATAATTTTATTTTTGTCTATTCTATAATAGTGAATAATTCTGAAATCTGAACCATTTTTAGTAAAGCTACTATTTTTTTCTTGCAATAAAAAGAGATCTTACATTTTTTATATTAACAAAATAGAACATTAAGCTCTTTTTGAATGTATAGTAATATTCTTGATAAATTTAAGTTATATAATCAATAAATTTGATTATGCTATACCAAAAATTCAGATACCTTGTTATGAAATTTGTTTTTATAAATATAGGTTAAAGTCTTTAATATAATGTAATTAACTAATCCTAATGTGTGCACTTTTTAAGGAAATTAACTGTATATTTGAAATTCATATTATTTTTAGTCTACTAATTACAAGGATTTTCGAATTGATCTAATTTAATTTAATTGAAATCTAATTCTATTTAATGACATTTTTATTGACACAGATTGTTTTACTGTTATTAATTTAAGACTGGTCTGTTGCTATGGTCTCCTGTAACTGGCAACTTTTCCTGCTGCTCTGGAAAAATTTTCTCCTCCACAAACGGAAATGGTTCGTTACTCTTCTAGAGCTTCTTTTGCCTTGTCTCTTTACCGCGATCCTCATTTTCGTCCGTCAGCGTGTTATCTCAAACAGAATAAACCATCCTACAACCTGGACCCCTGCTTTACTGGACGATCTGCCGCCCAATCTCTTACCGACATCTGCTGATCTCTCATGGAAAATGGCCTACTCACCAGACACACCATTAACTCGACAAATCATGACTGACGTCACCAAAGGATTCATGCTCGGCGGAGAAGTCCGGGGCTTTCAGTCAGAAGACAAGCTCGTCAAATTTTTCTCCTCAATTAATGCCTCTACGCTGGGTTACTGGCTTGGTGCGGTTGTCTTTTCTTCGATCAATGCAAGTCATACTCCCACAGATCTGCCACTCAACATCACTTATAAACTTAGATTCCCCTACAATCTTCGTTGTGGCCAATCCTCAACCAATCCATTTGCAGGAGGTGATCATTGGGACACCCAGTTTACTTACCCAACTATCCAGAAAGTTGGTCCCAGAGAGGCCTCTCGCTTCGATGGAGGTGTTCCCGGTTATTGGCGCGAGGGATTCCTGGCTCTCCAGAGGGCCGTGGATCGGGCTTTCATCTCATTAGCTGAGCAGGCTTACCATGAACCCTCATTAGTCAATATGACAGAAGTGGACTTACGTCGACTGCCCTACCCTGCCTATTTAGATGACCCCTTCGTTATGATCATTCAGAACCAATTACCACTAATCATTATGCTCAGCTTCCTCTTTGCTGCACTCAACATTGTTAAGAATGTTGTTCACGAGAAAGAGCGTCTTCTAAAGGTTAGTGTCAGTTTGCATTTATTTTTATCGTAACTTGTTGTATTAATATTAAGTATTTAAATATGTTAAATTTATGTATATTCTTTAAAAAGAAAATTTATAGGGGTATATTGATTATGAATAACTTGAAAAACAATTTAAATATTTGATATATATTTGAAAATATATAAACGATTTGTTAACCAAAAATGAAATTAAAGTCACTAAATTAAAAGCATTGCTTCACTTTTAACAAATGAAAAATTCTATAATTGATGACGGCGAGATAATTAAAAAATCACAGGTTATTTAGCATAAACACAAACCTTTGTTTTCAATCTAGGTATATTCTATATGTATATTATATATGGCATATATTTTAAACATTTCAATGAATAATTTCTTCAAATTATTATTTAAAAGCTATAAAGTATAGAAAAGATTAACTTTTTTTAATTAAATTCGTGTTTCTCTGATATTTTAAAAGTAATTCTTAATATTTCTGTGTGTATCGTTTCTATGCTTTATAATAATATTCACAGACTCATTAACTGAATTTTAGTATATTGCATAACTCTGCAATGTAGTTCATAATCTTGTGGTATTTGGAATACTTTCTTATTATCAAGTATTTTTTCGTTTTGTCATATCCATTTTATTTTTATTCATATTTATATTTATATTGAATAATTATGATTTAATAGATTCGTATTTTAATTGTAAGTAATTGTCACATCGAACTATGTGATCTAATAAGGCTTAACATTATACTGTCTTCGTTTTTTCCGTAGGAATCTATGAAAATGATGGGACTTCGTGGCTACCTCCACTGGGCTGTCTGGTTCATCACCTACTTTATCCTCCTTTCTCTTCCTGTTGCACTCATGACTGGTATCCTGGCTGTGGATCTTCCCCCACATGGACGGGTCATTCCTTTCACAGACCCCGTCATTATCTTTTTCTTCCTTCTCTCCTACACCGCTGCTATCATCTTCTTCTGCTTTGCTATCAGCACATTATTCAATTCTGGTGAGATTGTTACCCGAAAATATCGGATGGTTTATATTATTTAATTAAATTGTTATTTCTGAATAATAGTTATATACCTAATTTCAGTAATACAGGGCAAAAACTTTTGTAATGTGTGAATAGACACTAACATTAATTCTCATGGCTAAATAGTACAAACTACAAACGTACTTCGTTAAATATATAACTACCTTAATATGTCATATATAAATATATTTTCCTTTTAATTTTAATTTTTGCTTCCAATCGGAATATGTTAAGTCAGCAAATAGAGCTTACGCATATTAATGTAGTCCTTGGACTTTTTTAACGCAATCAATTGTAATAAATTACTATATTTAGAATATATAATAAATTATTATATGAATATTCATATTGCAGGCGACATTGAATTCTTGAATTATGTGTTAATTATAGTTCAATGATGATTTAGCGATTGATCATAGGTGGAAAAATATAAAGTAATCTTTGTGACTAGCGTTTAGTTGATAAATTAATAGTAGAAAATGTATTGGGCCTTATACATAATATATCTATATATTATATATTCGATGTGTGTGGCACTATAACACTGTCTTACCATGTCAAGTAGATATTAAAAGGACTATGGGGGGTTTCTTTATAGAAAACATTTGTTTGCTTTGCTAATTTTTAAAACGCAAGATAAACTCAATAATAATTAATTGGGATAACTAAGGATAAAAGAAAGCGGAATATATTTTGGTTTCTTTTATTCTCTATTCTATAGTATAATGTCTATAGCATATTACATAATGAATGTGAGCATATTATAAAAGTATATACTGAGTTATTTCCTCAATTGTGAATTTATTAAATGTATATAAATGATTGTCCACAAGAGTGCGAATCATAAGATATTTAATTGGATAATGTTTCCGATACTCGCCATTTTGTTAATATAGTTTTATATATTATTTACATGTCACATATCAGAATATAATTATTTGTTAAGCTTAATGAAATGTATTATTTCGATTTTATATTGGTTTTTATGCTTTTTTATCATACTATCATATTATGATACTATTTTTTATCATTTTAAGTGTTTATTCACTGTCGCAATTAAATTAGCTTTAAGTACATTTTTTATTTATTGTTATATTTATCTTATTTACGTAAGTGATTTATTAACATTGGTGTATCATATTGCATGTTATACATAAAGTACTATAACATTTATGTATACATACTTAAGTTTAGTTAACGTGCACGTTGTTTAGATCAAGTTTCTTTGTTATTTGAATAAGAGGATAGCGTGCGATTACCATTTTAGTGGTTTCCTGCATATTATGCGTGATGGTAGTATTTATTAGCAATGACGTCTTAAGATGCTCCGATTTTTAGACTTTGATACAGAACTCATAATCTATGCTCTGCTACACTGTATTATTTTTTTAAATTGTGAAATATGTACGATTGATATATATTTTGTTAATGCTAGTTTAAACTTTAGATTAACTTTTATAGTATTTGTTTTTTTTTTGATATTAAGAAAATTTACAATATTTAAGTACTCATTTATGATTTTACTTTGTGTGTCGTTGTGTTCATTATTGAAGAATGGTTTGTTTATTTATTAATCATTACTTTTATGTTTATGGTATTAATAAAAGTATTCGTTATATTTTTTGTATCAAATTATTTTTATTTGATATGCGTTGTATCATCGAATAAGTTATTAATGTTACACTTATCGGACATATTTTGTATACAAAATTTCCGTTCTTAAGGCGTAGCTGTCGCATGATTCACTCGTAAATGAATGAATGAATTACATTAATCTGAAAATATTTAATAGTTACAAGAATAAATATAAAATTTCACTGCCGTAATTTTTTGCAATAGTTTCTATGAGAAGTTAATTTAATTAATTATTTTTGTACGCTAAAAATTTATTAATTTAATTTATATAACATTTATTCGTACTTGTAAAAAAAGATAAGAAAAACATTTACCGATATCATGAAGTTCAATGGTTATCAAATGAAAAGAGCGACGTTTTCCTGAATAATAGCAACTCACATTCCTCTCTCCTTTCCGTCCAGCAAATGTAGCTGCTGCTAGCAGTGGGATTCTCTTCTTCTGCTCCTACATCCCATACTTCTTCATCCAACCACGCTATCATCTTCTCTCTACATCTGGGAAGCTGGCTCTCTGTCTCATACCAAATGTGGCGATGGCACTTGGCGGGCAGCTTATTGGAATGTTCGAAGGCGCAGGTTTGTTTGTATACATTATTCTTCATTATATACATTTTTAAAATATGCACATACTGTATTTCACTTTTATTATCATGAATAGTTTTAGGATTTGAATAAAAACATATTCATAATTTATAGACATATATACCAATGTTGTATTAAATACATTTACTGATAGAAAAGGTAAATGTAGTAAATATACTTATATATTCATATAAGTAGCATACTTTAAGTAACAAAAAAACCTTTCTGCTTGTATACTTAAGTATATGTATACTTATGTATAAGTAGCAGAATGTAAGATTTACAATTTATACAAATATTGCAATTATTATTTTAGTGATTGCATTAATTGTGAAACAAAATCTGGATTAGTAGGACTGTTAATGTTTATTCTTTCTATGAAATGCTTTGTGTTTGTTGCAATGGTTATTTAAAAAAATTATCCATGTATATAATATTAATATACACACTAATATATTAGGAAATGAAAACGGAAATTTCGTACTCTACAAAATTGTATTCAGTGTTATCTTTACATAACATGTACATATATACATAATAATAGTTTATAACATTACGACCTCCAATCATCCATCTTTTTCTTCAGAGGCCGGAATCCAATGGTCAAATGTTAATCGTGGTGTCTCCGTAGATGACCAGCTCTCACTGTCGAGTGTCATGCTTATGCTCCTTGTTGACTGTGCCGTTTATATGGTTATTGCCTGGTATATTGAAACCATCAGACCTGGCGATTATGGTGTTCCACAACCCTTTTACTTTCCTTTTTTGGTGAGAATAATTTACAGATTTGATTTGATCTAAGCTTAAATATATATTCCATGGTAAACATAATTTTATAATATTCATATATCTATTATACGTTTTATTTAAATGAGTTCCGTGTAGCTAATATAAGTACGTTACTATATTTCACTTCGTTTGTCCGATATTCCGAAGAACTGTACTATTGATGATTTGGCAAAACAATATTCTATGATTGTAGTGTGACTCATTTTATATTCAAGTATGTTTGACATCTTAGTACGCAGGCTACACATTAATTCGGTTACTTCGATCAATAGTAAACGTCTGTATCAGTGCATTCTCCACTCTAATGTACATAAGACGTAATTTATTAAAGTTTTGATGACTGGTTTAGAATATTTAACCTTTGTTCAAAGTTATCCGGTTTCTTAATAGACTCCTTTAATAACATTCTTTAATAATTTATGTTGTTCTTTTTCCCTCACAATGAATATGAAACAATGAATATAGTTATTACATACGTTACGATTTGGTTAAGTATAGTATGACCAGTTAGTTGAGTACAATTGTCATTTTAAATCTAACATTTATTTGGTTATAGATTATTTTACTGCTGTGAAAATCGGCATTAGTTATTTGCAGTAAATTTTTTTAATAATTATTATATATGAGGCTATTTGGAATTTTATATAATGAAATATGTATGGTTACAGAAATTATAGATATATGTACATAATTTTTATTTAATCAAATAATTAAGAAAAATAAATATTCACTACGCATAGTATGTATATTCATAAATTGTTGAAAAAATGAATTTCTGCGCTGCATTATTATATATTTTTTAATAATTATGTTCTTAAAAGGAGAGTTATTAAAAAATGATATTCTGTTATTTTTTAATAATTAATTGTTTTTCCTAATACCTAAATTTTACTTGACATATAATTAAAAAAAAAAAATACTAAGTCGAGCCAATATTTGAGACAAGAGTTTTAAGTTGAACAGCTGTGTATATTAAAATGTACATTTAGTGTGGTTTTAATGCATATGTGTATTCATGCTCTCACACAGCCCACTTACTGGTGTGGCACTAAACCGAGTATTGAGGAAGCTCCCGCAGTGAACTCTCATGTGGATGTGTCAGAACATTATCGGGACCAGCGCCCACCACGACGCTTGCGACATTCACGTGAATGGTCTCTTGGCGGCAATGCCGATTTCTTTGAAGCGGAACCAATGGATCTAAGGCCCGGAATCCAAATCAGGAACCTCAAAAAGGTCCGATCACTCTTTTCCTTCCAACTTATCATTATTTTTATGATTATCATGAAATATCTTCACAAGTTGAATGTGCAGCAAATTTTATTGAGTAAAAAAATAATATGTACTTGTGTGTTAGGAAATTCTAAATTTAATATAAGTAACTTGAAAATTAAGTTTCAAATCCAGAAACAGTAATTAAAAAAAAAACTCCAACACCTTAAAAACTCAAAATTTCAACCTCTTACATCCAATATTCATCATTTTGTCCATTTTTCAATTTTTACTTACTTTTCAGGATATTTCGGGGTGTCCCAGGGTTCCCCAGCGCGTACTAATTTGTAATTCAAACTCAAAAAATCAATTTCGCATTTTTCACAAAAAAAATTTTTTATTTCAAACTTTTTGAAAATATTTAACAACTGTACAGCATTTTTCACATTATTTTTACATTTCTCAAAATCAACAATTCCCCCAAAGTGAGCTTGCTTTTTTTCACTAAAACTCTGTTGTTTGCAGTTCGTTTGTTTAAAACATACCTATAATTTCCTTTCCACCAATATCTTTTATTTCATATATTATAGGGAAGTAGAATTCACTTTATAAACAATAAATATTTCATTTGTCCAATACCTATAGTAAACCCCTTTTCAAAATGACTCTTTCATTTATATATGCGAACCCGGGTACCAATATTAAACTTAGGTTTAGTTGTTACAGTATTATCTGCCACTTCAGTTTGAATAAGTATGCCTTTTGTAGCGTTAATTAGAGATATTTTTATGCTAGAGTGGATTTTTTTATTATAAAAATTATTAACTTCTGGGAGTATTTTCAACCACTTTTGATGCCCTGTTCAGTAAACTTTTTGTATATTAATCGTTTAAGCGTTCTATTAAAACGCTAAATAACAACGGTTTCCCCTCATTATAAGTGAAGTACATTTCAATATTATTTTCACTTAAATATTTTTTAAATAATTTATTATAAATTCAGAACCATTATCAACCCAAAGCTTTTTTAGATTTCAAAAGCTTCTTTTGCCGTGTTAGATTGTTTATTTTTTTAAAGAATTTCCCACGCAAATCTTGTATATAAATCTATTACAGTTAAAATATATTTGTACCCACGTTCATTTGGCATATGAATTAAATCCGCTGAGTGAATATCATCTTTATTAAATACTTTTACTTTTTAGAATGATTCTGTTTTCTGTACTCTTTATGTATTCCATCAGCTAAACCCGCACCGAAGGCGTTAGTACATAAAGGGATCTCCATTTCAAGTTTTTCTTTAGCTTGTCATATTTTCTTAACTATGAAATTTTAAAGTTTTTCTTTAAATGTAGGATTTTTATTACACCTAGCATAAATCATTTCCTGTCGGCTTTTTCAAAAAAAAATCCTTATAGTTGTATTTTCACTTCTATATGATAAATCGTGTTTATAAGTTGCTGCATCTATTCTGTTTATAGGTTTATCTGTTTCTTTAGGGAGATTATTTTCATTTAATCTTAAATCTAATCGTGTACCGGTCCGGTATAATTGTACCCTGACAAATGTTTTTCACCAGGATATTTTGCCCATACAAAATTCGGAAATTTATCTAGAGCTGTTTTAAGGTCACTACCTCGGTATAACTTTTCAGTTTACATTTTTAAAAAGAAAAAATATCTTATCACCCCAGGTTCTGTTTCACTATTATATATAATAAAAAGTTACACTATTTTCAAATTTATCATTCCGAAAAAAACGCTAAAAATGTTTAAAAATGGTTTAACAGAAACACAAAACCTCACCCCAAAATTACTGTAAGAATTGTAAACTTGTTTTTACAACATTACAGGCTTTTCTATCCCATCATAAATCAAAACAACATCTAAATAATTCACCAATTATTCGAAATTAAAAATAAATTAAGAAAATAATAAACAAACACGAAGTAGAAGAGAGAGTAGGGTTTACAAATAAGCATATGTAAAATACTCTTGAGAAATAAAATCTAATATTTACCCTGAAACAGGATTTTTGATTTCTTAAACAATTTATAAATTCACCAATTAAATTTCAAATAGGAATATCTTGTGTCTATAGTAAAGAAGATACTACTCCAATCACAAGAGATTATACTTGTAAGATGAAAAACATTAGAGTTGAATCAGAAATAGAAAATCAAGTTAATGAAGCATTAAATGCATTAGAACAAAGAAAAGATGAAGAAGAATTTCAAAGATCAGGTTTTATATTTCTTGAATATTTTAACACATCACTTCATGTATATAAGTATAAAAATTCTCCAGTAGGAAGTTATATTATATTACCATTCAATTCTTCTTCCAATCTAAATATTCAAAACTTTACTGATGACAAGTGTTAGTTTCTTATGGGGTGTGTATTGCCATATCTATATCCTTATAGATTATCAAATTATATAAAATATGAAAATGCTCTTAATTTATAAGGTATGTCATTTCCCATAAGTTATAAAGATATAAATATGTTTAATAATCAAAACACAATACATGTTAATGGTGAAACTTTACCTCTTAAGGTAAACGTATTTGAAATTGATGATAATAAGAATATAACCCCAATAATTATTAAATAATGATGTAACAAGATGTAATGTTTTGTTATATAAAACTCACTATGTACATATTATATAAGAATCTTTCAGCAATACTTTGAACGAATAATCACAAAGACTTTACTTGTTTAAGATGTTTATGTAATTTAGCATCTAAACAATCATTAGAAAACCATAGTAAGCAATGTATGGAACATCTTGTATCAGTTCTAACATTCCCCAAAGAAGATTACTTCATCTTCAATAAGTACAATTATAAAAACAAAGTTCCTTTCTCAATATACATACTGTTGATTCGTGTTTCATCTGTTATTTTATTTAGATGAAGAATACTTCTCTATTCAACTATGATGCATAAGAATACTAGATGCTTTTAGATTCTTCACACCATATCCTAGAATTCATGGGAGTAACACTAAAATAATTACCTATATTAAAAGAATATAATCTTAAGCCCCTAAAAGGAATATACCATAATATGAATACAGTAAGCAAACCTATAAATAACAAATGAATAAAACTCAACTTCCTCCGCACTACATAAAGATTCTATAGTCATCTTAAACAATCTAACATCTCAGAAGATGATTATAAGAAGGTACAAGAAAATTGGAAAGAATTAAAGTGTACTAATCTACTAGATTATACAATGGTATATCTAAAGATTGATGTCTTAATCTTAGCTAATCTATTAGAAAACTTTAAAATTTAAAATGTGTTGGTATATTTAAAATAGATCCTTGCTATGCATATTCAACTCTAGTGTTAACATGATCAGCAGGTACAAAGTTCACAGAAGTAATAGTCAGGTCAGTATGCAGTTTAACCCGCAAAAATTCTACAAAAGGTTTTTAAACTGACTCTGGTAGGTTTTAATGTGCTTTATAACATACTAAAAGTTTACAAAGGTTGCACTCCCGGAAAAGTGTTTTTTTTAAGATGGCCGCCAAAACCTCTTAACCCTTAAAATAACAGACAATTTAGTGCACACTTGATACCAATGAGTCGAAAAAGACCCAGAAGGTATATCTTATTATTCTTATCTATTTTGACAATAAAAAAACTGCACAAACTTATATAGACACAATATTATACTAATTTCTAATAAATTATAGACATATAAGCCTAAATTATTCTATCGACTACGTGGTAAATATATAGAGAATAAATAATAATAACAGTCAAATATATAAACGACTGTGAAGATGGTAAGTGGGTAAATAGGTACGTACCTAACAGAATGAATGACAAAGTGACATGAGAGAGAGAATTTATTTATAAAGTACATTTTCAATCTCACCCTCTGACTACCAGTATTATGTGATACATAACTGTCACACAAGACTAGAAAATGAAAGCGGAGTATGGGTCAGTCCCAATCGCAATGAGGCTTGTTATCTAATCAGCAACCAAGTGTATATTCTTTCAAACGCACGATTCTAATTAGCCATCAATAATTTGTCATCATATAATGAGGCTTGTTTTCTAACCAAGTAACCAAAGTTACACATGGCTCTTTTTTGGTAAATCCACTCTCCCAATACACTACAGACGCAGTGACTATACATACATAGCACAGGTCAGTCCCAATAAGTGATGCTTGTTTTCTAACCATGTGACGTCATACGTATGCCTTTTTTGTCATAGCTCAATAATGAAATATCGTTTGATATTATATTATATTACAAGGCTAAAAAAACATAGTAGACATGAAATGTTTTTTTATTGGCTGTAAAAAAATCTCATCAGAATCAAATGACTCATACGACAAACAAGCATTTTTATTATAAAATTGAAACTGCACCGAATAACCTATTTAAAAAATGAAAAGGCGACAACGTTTCACTGCTACTGAAGCAGCCACCATTTTGGTATGCCACCAAACGATTCGCCGGAATAACGCAGAGCTTCATACTGAATTTCAAGCCAAACGACAAAAGAAGGTAGGCACCTCAATTTTCGGCTTCCACGACAATGCAATGCTAGCTTCCTATGTTCCAAAAAGAAACAAGTCAGTCAATCTTATTTCTTCATTGTACACCAACCAGAGGTGTCAAATATGAATGGTAAACCGCAGGTTATATTGGACTACAACCATGCAAAATGTGGCGTTGACACATTAGACCAGAACGTGCGAAAGTACAGCTGTAAACGTCGCACCCGCCGGTGGCCTATGCCACTTTTATAATGCCTTGGACATTGCTGCATTCAATGCCTTCGTGATATTCAGGGATATGAATCCACAATGGAACATTAGACGACTCTGACTATACGATACGTCTATTTTTGATTTTGTTGGGGCTTTAGTTGGTCGAGATTCCCGAGGATCCCAGAGGACCAGCTCCAGTGGCTGCTGCCAATCCAAATAACATCCAGCCTCCTGTTCCAGCTGCTGTTGTCGGACTAAACAAACGCCGAAGATGTAACCTCTGTCAGTGGACACGTGATCGCAAAACTAATCAGCGCTGCATCACGTGTGCTATACCCGTCTGCAGCGATCATGGAGACATCATGTGCTTGACATGCCGAGGTGCTCAAATTTTTACGTTTTTATTTTTGTTTGTACCTAGAAATAATATATTGTAACCGAACTTTATACATTACCTTTTCAACTGTGTTAACAATTGATATATGTACTATAATATATTATATAAAACTTTATTATATTCATAAAATAATAATAAATAGTCTGCTAAACCGTAATACACAATTTAGTCGTCATTGTTACTGTACCGTAGGTTGTACATATTATTTATAAATAGTATGTCTACAAAGAAACTATAATAATTTAATATGAAATAAATTGTGCTAATAGTTGATCCAGTTTTTTTCTTACGTACTGGGTCCTATTCGACCCACTGGTATTAAACGGAACTTTCCAATAATTTCTCTACACAGCCAAATTTAAAATTAATTTATAAAATATTATTGAATAAAGAGATAGACATATCCAATATAATAAAAGTCAGTAAACATCAAACTATAAAATAATCGGACTATAAAATAAATATAGATTGAAGATGATCTCTGGGTCGAAAAAGACCCACTGATATTTTAAGGGTTAATGAGCATTACTTTATAACTATCAACTCAATTTTGATGATTTTGGTGTCTATTCCTATGTTAGTCGATTATTTAACACAAAAAATCCAATATAGCGCAAAAAATGTGCCACATTTGTCCATAGAAAAAAATTCAGAGCGTTAAGTTTTAAGGGTCATCCTCGTCAGTATCGACCTCTTGAGTGTTGTTTGGATTAACACAGTTTTCGATTTGGCAAGGGCCATACGCAGCAGAGCAGGGGAGTCCATAGCGTCTGCAGCTGTATCGAGATGATTTGCATCCCCACGAACAGTTGCAATGTATAATTTTTAAGAATTCTTCAGGCGCAGCATTCAGGGTTCTCGCGGTCTTGGAATATTCTGGATTTCCATTTTTAAAAATCCAAGTCAGGAAAATCCTGGAATTTGGAATATTTTACTGAAATTCCTGGAATTTCGGACATTATCAATAAAATTTATATTTTTGTATGCATATGTTTGGTAAGTCCACTTTACAAAAGTATGTAATTAATTGTTTTATGTACCTATATATTTTTTCAAAAGTTCTAAAATAATTTCTCAACAAATAATTTGTATTCATATTTAATGGCACCTGCTTCAACAATATATTTTTAATCAAAACTATATAAATGATAATTTTGCTAAGCACAACTATTATGGTTGCAGATCAGAGCAAGGATTTCTATATAGTAACGGGATGAGACACTAGTTTCCAGCCAAATACGTGAGTGGTGTCAGTGCGCTCAATTTGTCAGCTAACGAAGTTAAGGGTATTTTTCTTGTTTTCTCAACAAAATAAACATATTATTAGCAAATCATTTCTTGTAATTTTTTATAAATACAGAATAAATAACGTTTTCTAATTTTATTTATCTATTATCAAATAAGCATTACAATATTTTCCTTTACAATATAAAGAAAAGAAAGGAACAAGGTATAATAGAAGTGTATTAAATATGGTATCAATCAAAAAGTGGTAGTCCTGAAAAGGAGTGTTTTCGCGTTCTCAAGGGGGGATTGCTTCATGTGTATAAGTATATTATTACCGACAATCGTAATCTGAAAAAGAAACTTAAAGAAAAATAAGGTTAGTTAATATGGTAATTGAAACGAATAATGAGATGTAAAATTGACAAAAATTCAACCCGATTGGTTTAATTTCGTTTTATGAAAGTATAATTACTAATAAAACAAATTATTTAAAGAACAAGAAAATATAAATGAATAAACAATTATATGATCGGTACAGTGTGTTCTAAAATGAAGAATACATGAATCTATGTACTCGTACAATACTGTTAATGACTGGAACCTATCCAACCTCACATCCCATCAGCACGGTTAGAACACCTTGGGTAAAATGTTTTATTTAAA
>JAYRBW010121335.1:0-17018 GCA_036023295.1 Invenusta paracnida
AAAATTAGTCCAGAAATATATAGATATTGATATTATTCAGTATGGTATTACATATAGATAGAATCGATATAGTATTATGTGCCTGCAATTCTATAAATTCAATTGAAAAAATCAATGTCATTATATGCCCGCATTTTTCATACATTATTGCCCTCTTTTCTGAAGGATAATTAATTTAACACAATTATAATATCCTTAATATTTTTCATGCGATAATGCACAAGTTTTTTAAAGCTATACATTATTGCATAAAAATATTAAGGATATTGCTATATTACAACTATAAGTTTAAAGTATAATATATCTTAAAACTGAAAGAAAAATTATTTCACTTAAAGCAACTATATTAATAAGTTTATTAAAGCCTAACTAACAGTGACATGTTAATCTGGAAAGAGCAAGAACTTAGTCTTAAATGTGATTTAAAGTATTTTTCTTTGGTTTTAATTAGAAAGTTAGACTTAGTTTTAGTTTTAAAAAGATTTTTATAAAAAAAATTCTTAAAAAGAAATATTAGCTAATTATAAAATATAATTATCACTTTATTTGTTTTATTTCAATTTTGAAACAGATTTTAGATAATTTGTTCATGATATTAATAATATTTAATACTTATTCTAGTTATAGATCCAAGATGATTAGACCTGAATAGAATTTCTTATTAGTATATTAAGTATAGTAATAAATATAAATAATAGTTCTATAATTATATTATTATTGTATATTATCATTATAATACAATTTCATTACCTATATTTTATATATTTAATTTATCTGCTAAGTAGAATTTCATAATACAATTATAAAAAAATTGTATTATAATTACTAGATCTATTAATCATTAATGTAATTATAGTTATTATTTATATTTTATAATATATTAAATCAGGCATGGGAATCTTCTGGTTTTTTCTGGAATTCTGTTTTTTATCTAAGGGGTCACACTTGAGAAAGATACAAATCCAATAAAATTATGGGGGACAGCATCCACTATAAAGGTTGTATTCTTATTTTTCAAAAAGAACAAGAAAGAAGATTGGCTATCATTCCTAGTGTACTCTTTATTTAATGTCTTGTTATTTATTGGGATTAAATATAAAACATTATATTATTAGCAGTCCACTTTTAATCATACTTATTTTATATAATTTTATTATCTTGTTTTGTTTTGATACAATTTAAGCATGTATTCTTGATTTTAAACTTTATGTGCAACAAATATTATAAACTACAGGCCCCTTTATAAACCATAACAAGCATTTTTTTCATATTTTTCAGATCTCAAAGTTAATTAATTTGTTTAGCTTTGAACATTAAACTCAGCAAATGTTTTTTAGGAGACAGAAACACAATGCAGATAGATTTTGAAGCAGTTAGTCAGATTAAATCCATGCTGAGTGGAGGAAGCCTCACTAATTGAATTATTGCATAATATGCTGTGGTATGAGTGTGGCTGGCACACATGCCTTGTGTTGTACTCAGACATCCCCTTCATTGTGGTTTAACTAAGTAAGCACTGCAAAATGTTTGCTTAACAGTTATATCATGCTCTCTATTCTGTATCCCTCCTCTCCATTATGCACACTGCTGTTGGCCAATCATGGAGGAATGCAATTCACCCAAATGGGAATAATTGTGTTTTTTATTGCCTCACAGTGGGTTTTGGATTCTTTATTCTACTGAATCATGTGTCTTACTCATGACCAGCAAATTCAAATTGTCACTCTACATGAGACAGGAGTTACCTATCATGCCCTAGCTGCCCATTTTGGAGTCTGAGTAGCCACCATTACAGATTTTATACAGAAACATCATCAAACAGGCTCTGTAGATGACATCCACCATCCAAGAAGGCCAAAGAATACCACTGAGAGAGAAGATCGTCTCCTGATATGTCATTCTATAAATCACCCCACCACCACCAGTCAAGGCCTTTCTCAGCACATGCAAGAAATGCACAATCTCAACCTCAGTCCATGCCTGATTGGCAAGAGGCACATTGCAGCAGGCCACTATAGCTAATTGCTTCAAAGAAGCCGCTAATGACTGTCAGACATTGTGCAGCCCATCTTGCCTGGGCCCAGGAGCAAGTTGACATAATTGTTGCTGAATGTCAAAATGTTATTTTTTTGGATGAGATGCCACTGCACCTCATACAGACCACCTGGCGCCATTATTTCCGAAGTAGATGTGGTGTAGGCTGAGTACATGATATTGTTCAGCCTAGACTGCAAGGAGGAGGCGGTGGCATCATGGTATGGGGTGCATTATCTAGTCAGGGATCTCTGGACCTGCACCAAGTCCAATGAACCCTAACAGCAAGAGGCTATATCGCAATCCTGGAGGACAAGATCGAGTCATTTTTCACTGGTCAGCCTATGATGATCTTCCAGCAAGACAATACCATGGCCCACAATGCAAGAATCACCATGGCATGGTATCCAGATCTTGCCTTGGTCAGCTTGCACTCTCAACTTGAACCCCATGGAGAATCTCTGGGCTCAACTGAAGATAAAATTGAACAGGAGACAGGTTCATGTACTCAACCAACTCATTGAGGCAGCCTCTGACATCATGCACAACCTTCCTTAAGATTACATCACCAATCTGATTGAGTCAATGCCAAGACGATGCAGAAAGGTGATTGAGTCGAGAGGACATCCCATCAATTACTAACCCCCAAATCCCTTTGAGAACGCGAAAATGATCATGATTGATACACTAGAAGGTCAATGTCCTCTATTGACTAAAACATGCATAAAAATAGTTTTAATTTTTCAGAAAATCTAAAAATTTAGCTTGTTAGAGTTTATAAAGGCCAGCCCTGTAGTTATGTAGTCAATAAAGTTATGATAGCTTAGCATAGTGCCCAGAATAATTAATTATGCAAACATTAGAATAATGATGTATTGATCACAAATAGATAGCACACAAGGCACATCTTTCTATTGTTAACTTTCTGATGACTCATTCATACTAGTATGTATAAGTGTATAAAAACTCAACTTTGACAGATATTCGCTTTTTATCCCAATAGGTATATAAGCTATATAGTTATTATATTATATATATTATTGTAGAAATATAAGCTTTGCTTCAGCAACTTTCAAGGGATTTAATAATTTGTGTATTATTATGAATTATATTATACATGTCTATATTTCATAGTTCAGGTATTTAGTATAAAAGCTTATATACTAACTATATTATTATAGTATACTCATAGGTATATAATGCTTTTATTTCATTCTTATAAAAGTCTAAAAAAAATGTACATGTTGTAAATTTCAGCAAACAAAATATTTCATATACAACCTTTACTGAATTTGATAATTTAGGTTATATTTATATAAGAACATGGAATCTTGATATCTATTTGTCAATTTATATATATATCTATAAAATAATTTTAATTTTATGAAAAAAGACATTATTTCATTGATAAATGTTTTAGATAATAAGATTGGACGTGTAACAAATATTTTTATCAAATATTTTAAATTTATGATATTTACTAAATTTATCTTAATAAAATCTATCTATTTATCTATAATTTAGTAAAATCAAAATATCACAATAGTGGAAATTGTTATATATCTTTATTTATATTGGTATACAGGTATTTTGAATCATATAATAACAGCATGTATATGTACATCTAATTAGTGTTATATCCATTGAGGAGAGAGACTTAATTCCACTATAACTATGGTTGCTATGGATACACATAAATATATCATATTAAAAATTCATTTATTTGAAACAATTTTAATACATTTCCTATTGTTAGTATCTTTCACTGGTTAATTCATAAGAAATGTTCATCTAAAACTGATCAACTTATTTTAACTAATTTTATAAATTAGAATATATATATATTTTTTAATTGTTTGATTCATTTTTAATGATATATATAAAGTTACAATTTTATTTTTTGATAATAACTCAAGTCATTTTTTTTCTTCAAGAGGTATAATATTGAGTGGATATTTGTGCTTACATGTATGTCTATTATTATTAGAAACACTACTTGCTTTATTCATCTTTTTATAAAAATCCATCCCTTCACTTTTTTTAAATGAAAAATTAAATTACAATAATATTTTAAAATATTTACTGAGAACTAAGTCTATTTTACCTTCTAATTGATTTAAATGCAAATATTTTCATTTAATCACCCCTTCTGCCTTGTATGCTCAAGTTTGCCTTTGTCTGACCCTCCCCCTGTATGAGTATATGTCTCTATAAAATGCAGTATACACAGTATATTATTTTAAAACCAAAGCCGAGGCAACAATGACAGAAAAATATTTTATTAATTCTTTAACAGGTATCATAAAGATGAATAAGCACATACATTTTTTAGTGTGTAATGTTAAAGTAGGAAAATTAATTTGATAGCTTCGTATATAATTCATACCATTTACAATTCCTTCAAAACAGAAATTTGAAAAAGATTTCCAATATTTCATCATCTGACAATGGAATACTGAGATTTATTAATGCTATTAATCCATACAAATTATTGATAATATTATATGTATTATGTTGCCTACTTGTTAGGTACCTGCCTACATCTTACTTTTCAAAATCACATTAATTTGATCAACCTGTGAATATTGTTTTTGTTGGATAATTTGTTTATGTTGACAGTTAATTTATTTGTGTAATATTTTTAAAGCATATGCATGTAACATTTATTACTTAATTTAGAAAGTTATTTCTAGAGATTTGACGAAGATTCCATGACCTATCCAATGTGGGGTTGGTACTTAAATAGACCAATGTTATTGGCACACATATATTATCAAACTCCTTCATTAGAAAATAGTAAGCTATTATTATAAAGAAAGAATAATAATATCATAAGGTTCAATAACCTCATAAAAATGATTATACTTTACTATTTATGTAAAAAATTTCATGTGTTGTATTATACATATTGTACAATATAGTTAGTTTGAATTACAGAACACTTAAGGTTACCACTGTATATATATTTAATCAATTAATAACAAGAATTTGCAAGTTATGTGGTCCTAACAAGATTTGTATACAAAATATTATAGAAACCTCAGTTATTATAAGCATGGATGGTATTCTATGAGTTATAATAAGTTAGTTGTAGATTCTACAATCAGTAGAACATATAAAATGTTTCATTTATTGATGATTTTCAGTAGAAACAACAAATTTATGTCTAAGCTAATGAAGCTATGGACAATGCTATAACATTTACAGACATCAAAATTACCAATTAAGTAAAATACTGTGCTGAAGATGACAATGATGATGAACAGAATTAGAATATTCCTGTTTTCCATTTGTAAGTTAACTTATACAAATCCAACTTGAATTTCTTTTAAAGCTTCAATCTTTTTCAGTGAACACTTAATTCAATGTTTTCAGGCACACTCAATTGTGATGAAATCTTGTGATATTTTTCAAACATTTCTACATTATCCAATAATCTCTTTTTTTAACAACATAAATGTCAATGACTTATCATGTATATATATAGTTTATACAGTAACTAGACATGACTGATACTTGTATATTACGAATTCTCATAGTAGACTTTAGAAATAATTGAACAATATATTCTAACTTTTCACATCTTTTCAGACCTCCATTCTTCAAGCTGTCGGACCAAATTCCCATCATGACAGCGCCTCCTCCAGCGCCTATTGATGAGGTTAGTTCTTGTTCGTGTACTTCTTTTCCTACTGACCCTTGATTTGTTTTTGATGACTTATCATTATAGTAGTAGTGTATGTTTGGTTATTGGTACAAAGTATAATTTAATTTAAAATTCAATCAGCAATTTATTTAAGAAACCTAAAATTAACATTAATTAGGGTTTTAAAATTAATTAAACTTTTTTTTCTATAACATTTAAATAAATTTAAATAATTCATTCGTAGTCAATCTTGCTTAATTTATTGTGGTTATATTGCAGTGCAATATTTAAAATTCAAACTAAATAATACACAATTTTATGTTTAAACCTTCTTATTTATACAAACTACAATGTATTTTTTGTTTCAATTTACTCTTGCATTGTGATTACGTATTGAGCAACTTTTTAGAAAATACATCGCTCTTTATTTTCCTCATAATTTTCATCCTCTTGTTCACGCTCAACTTCAGGTGCGGCTGAAAGTGCTGTTAGTCAGTGGTGCCTGCCACGAGTTCGTCTTCACACCAGAAACTACAGCCCAGGATATCGCGGACCATATCTATCTTGAATGGCCACAAGGTAGGTTGCCTTGTTAGGTTGTTCTGTCTGCGTTACAGACCTGTAAATATTATATAGAAGTGATAAAGCTTACTAAAAGTATAAAATGATGTTTTACAGTCTTAAAAAGAAGGCTTATTGTATAAAATACTTACTTAATTATCATAAAAATTAAATTAAAAAAATACAGAAATATTTTTGTAAGAATGTTTGTATTGGATTGCGTAAAACTACAATCAACAAGTTGGAAATTTATGATATATTAATTGTAACTTGTTCAACAAGTTGAACATCCACTTGTCGTTCCTACAGTTATTTCCAAGGCTTTATTTCAGCTGGACATACCACCTAGAACACACGGATGCAATAAACAAATATTACACGTACTGTTTGTTATTACTTACTGAATGATGACTATACCTTAACTCTAAATTCAAATAATATCTCATTGTGCACTTCGCAGTGCGGGTATAGACGCGTTATATAGACATATTTTTACCCATTTTGGTTGAGTGAAGTTAATAGTTTAGGCCTTTATATACTGCCATTGAATTTCGGGTATCATCTAAGGTTAATGTTGAATTTCAACCAAACAACTTATTTGTAGATATGTACATATCATCTGTTTCAATGCAGTCCACTAATCGCATTTCGGCAACAAGCTGTGGATAAGTGTGTATTATGTAACGCTTGGAACTTGTTAATTTCCACTTGCGTGGTTTCAATTGATGCTTCTTGTAGGAAAGAAGTATAATTATTTAGCCCGAATTTAAATAGCGCATTACTGGCTTTTCTCTTTACATCTTTAGTTTCCGAGCCTAATGAAATCCTAATTAGAATGGTTAATTTTCATTGACACATTTTCAGAACATAGTTTAGAAGCAATATCTGATTTAGACAATATTCTCTCTTCAGATCAACAAACATTCTTTCAGTGAGGTACCCAATGATGTGTGAAAATTGTGCTACTTATTGCGCGTGTAGATTCCGTTCTACCTATAGATCTTAAGCTTGCCTTTTGTCTTGGGCTCCGAAACAAATCGTTTTAATGAATATAATCGACTTTTTTGTACCGTTTATTTTGCAATAAATACACAGCTTCGTTTATTAAGAATCATTATCAAAATAAATTGTTATTTTTAAATTTTTATTTAAACTTGTAGCTTATTGCTAATTACTGAAACGTTTTAATAAAGTTTATTTCATTTAAATTGGTTTGAAGAATAATTTACTAATTCACACTTCCATTTAGCATATTATATATAAGAACTCATTTAAATTCAATTTTTACTTAATATAAAGTATATATCTATTTCAAATATTATCGTACTACTATTTTTTGGATTTCATTTTTAAATCTTACTATTTTATTATAAATTTTGTTTTATATGTGCGTTTTTGTAAGTACATTTTTTCTTCATTAATTGAAATAAAAATGCCGTTTTAATAATCCTGTTAATTTGTTGCACGTCTACAGCTGCTAAATTCAAAGTTAAAACAAGAAACCTTTCTACGCAGTTATTTGCTGCTTATGTCCTTGGCATGTACTCGTATGTATATCAAAGTCATGTTTCTTAGTGCAGAACACCAATTATCTGACCTTTGTCATATAATCATTGCATGTCCTTTTCACTAAGTAAAGTGGAAATTTTGACTTTATATTTACTGCATTATCTGAGATATCTAACTTTCTATAGTTTCAGCTTTTTAGCTCAAAATCTGTGTTCACTAAGCTTCTGAATAAGCTCTTTCTCGTATTAGTTTTTTGTCAGATTATACATACATACCGTATATGTACTATAGTTGATTTAATTGTGTATATGTACCATAGTTGATTCAATTGTGCTTGATATTAACATCCGGCTTCCTTATACCAACCGTTTCATAACAGTTACATACTTACCGGGGTTTTATATTTTAATAATTTGTTCATATAAAAATATTATATAACTTAATTAAAAGCATTTTAAGTCATATTTAACTTCAATTTGGCTACTGAATGATGTAAAAATATAATTTTACAATTTGCAAAATATAAAAATTGGTGTCCTCATTAGCGCAGCGCTCTCGGAGAAAATTGAATGATTAATTTTTAGCTTACTAAACAAGGGTATTTATAGTTGATTTTATTCTGATTAAAACTTGGAAATATTTGTTTTTGTTATTGGATACATTTTCAATGAACCCGGAGCTGCTTATATTACTTTTGTACTCGTTTATGCACTATAATACTTTGTCTTTATTAGGTTAGAATTTTTACCATTTTGACGAATGCTATACATTGGTATGGCCCCAACTTAAAATGGCCATATTTTCGTTTTCATATCATTTTAAATACTAAACTTATTCCTTTATAGATTAAATCCTTAGGTTTCTGCGTCTTCAATTGTTCAGTAACTATGAAGTTATTAGTAGAATGCATATGGATATACACAACGCGCCAAAATGAAGGACAACATTTAATAAGAAAATAATAAACAATCAAGAATCGATTTATGTATTTCAAATATAATGAATATTCCTAATACAATTTCAAGCATATTAGGAGGCAGAGGTGTGTCTCAGGCAAATCAATAAGAGGTATGTAGTTTGTTAACAGTAGCTTAGTGTGTTGTGAACATTAATTCTTTAGTTTATTTTGGTGCATAATGTGTTGAATTTTATCGGTAGTTTACATATATATATGTACATATGCCCTGGTATTTCATATTATATGTTTCTATTTTTAGCACTCTGATTTATAATTAGCCTAACACCTTCCACTTCCGGTATTTTATCATAATCTAAAAGCCACGATTTTTCGTCTGTTTTTTAAGAGATTTGGTTTTGTCTTGTAGTTTGTTAAACATAGTTTAGTGAAAACTAATTATCAGATAACTGGGAAATGTGCGCATAGGGAAGTCTCAGTGAATGAATTTACGATTAATTGATAAAAATAATATGAACTAGCTTCTTGTTTGTGTCTGCTACATATATAGTTTGTGTCTGTATATATTTCAATGTACAATATTTTAAGAATCTGATCAGAAAATCCATCGGTATGTAAGATATAAACTGTTCCATTCTAGTTATTTTCTTGCTTAGTTAACTATAATACGGGATTTTACATATTGTGTCAGATTAGATGACTGAATTTATTCATTACTCACAAGTATTAATGTTTCTGACGTGTTATGTTGTCTCTATTTATTGTATAGAAAAGTGTGTGTCCTTTCTTCCTGGAAACCTACGGCACTTGCTGCCAGTTGAACTTATGATAATTGCACTCGTTTGTCGTTTGTCAATCATTTTAATGTGCTTTATTATATTGCACAGACTCTTGCTATAGTATTGCGATTAGTAAATTAAATATAAATAAGTTAAATATCTGTATTGAGGCTGTGATAAGGTCTGTTATATACTATCTCTTTTTTTCGATATCACTCAGATTGGGGAACAAAACCCGACCATAACATCCTCAGGTTGATATACCAAGGAAGATTTCTCCATGGAAACGTCACATTATCAGGTACAGCTCCTCCCCCTTCTCTCCATCATTCTCGTGTATAATGTTTAATAGTTCACAACAGTTGTCTCAATTATAATAACAATATTTATGCTTTGATGCCTTTTAATTTAGTTTATATTCATAACAAGTTTTTTTGTTTAACTCACGAGATGCATGTCTAAATCTTTGACATGCATTCCGCAAGATTCTTTTACCACTGATCTTTATCGAATTAATTACAATTATTAGTAAGCCGTTATAATTTAAAACAAACATAGCTTTAAATTACTTAGTTTTGTTTGACAATTAACATTCTTAGTTTTGTATTTATCTGAATTATTTCAAAGTTTTATATTTTTGCCTGTAAAGTGTTTTAATTAGTCGCACAATATTTACCCTAGTGTCTGAATGTTGCATTTGCAGTAGGTTTTTTCTTACGGTGATTATCAAAATTTTAAATTATGAAGATTTCTTGAAATAATTAAAATCAATACCTTTTTGTATACTTCTTTACTTAAATGTTCTGTTTTATTTTAAACTGTAACATTTTTTGATCATCTCTAATATTTTGATTCTATTAAACATTAATCAGATAATTTTAATTAGCTACTAATTAACACTAAAGCATAACATAATGTTCATAAATTTAATTGGCCATTTATTATTTAACTGAATGACGTAAAAGTTGTAAAAAATATGTTTAATAAACAAGTCAGCTCTAAATTAAAATGTTTAGGCATAAATAAAGAAAGAACATTTAATTTATATAACTGTATTAGAACAAAATGTCGATTTTTGAAGTCGATTTGTTTTTCGTATTTATTTTAGTAATTTGTAATCTACTCGAAAATAATAATACTATTCCTCAAAAGAAATACTATAAATAGGAAGCTATTTTATGGACGAGTATCGATTTATATATTTATTGCCAATGAATTAGCCCATCTGATTTTCTTCCTAAGAATAGCAGACAACATTATAAATTCACTATTGTCAGTTAACTCGAATACATTTAAAGTCGGGCCTATAATGGTGCTTCACTATGGTTACTATTCAATCTGTTTCCCTGACTTCAGCAATGAACCTTCCTTCAGACGCGACTACAGTTGTACATTTGGTTCAACGGGAAACATTACCAGAGCCCAGTAAACAAGGTAAGGAGTTGCATACTTGTTATACTCACGCTAGTTCTATGCTGTTACATGGGTTGCCTTACAGTTGACCAAGTACTTGTAGATTGCACAATACATATTTCATTACTTAGACCGAGTGACGATTTATACAATTTATTACTTGTTTTTTTTAGATACATCATTAATAATATTGTTAATTATTGATTGCGGAAGTTTTCATAATGAAATGCATAGTTCACCCTTTTGATTATTGTTTAATATAGCTATTTAATCAGATATCCTTTTGGAGTACCTTTCAAGAATCTCTATGATTACACTGAGAGCACGCACAGTATCTTTTGCTACATAAATTATAATTATGTTATGACAGCAAACTAGAATAATTACTAGAATAACACGTTGGCTGTAATTGGCTTTGTGTGTTTTCGACTTAATAACAGGGTTGCTCCCGGTTCTTATTGGTCCTTAAATCAAAATAACTCAAAAAGTTCCTAAAATAAAACAATAGTCCTTAACAATAAAATAAAGATATTTAAAATATTGTTATCATGTTATTTGGTATTTTTTTGCAACATAATAATTAAATGATTATGAAAAATTGAAATGAAAACATATTATATCTTATTATTTAAAAACTTGTACATAGTGAGGGTGCATGTATATATGAAGATTTGTACCTTCTGCTTACCTTATAAATTACAAACACAAATTAATATATCTTGATGTGAACTTATTGTTATGTACGTATGAAATGTATTATTAGTTTTGTTTAAATATGCTTGATTCCTTAGTTCGTTAATATTTTTAAAGGGTCCTTAAAGAACCTCAAGCAAATCTGGGAGTAACCCTGTAATAATAACTGTTTTTAAACGATAATGTTTTCTGTAAAGGGCCTATTTCATTCTTAATTGGTAAATTTCAATGTCTCCCTGGTTCTTTCTTACCTTTATAAATATTCAACTCAACCGAAAAATACTTCATACGTTTATTCGTCCTATATTTATTTCTTCACACCATAAAAGTAAGAAGGAATTACCTACTGTGAAGTATAATATAATAATTATTTTTATATTCGACAACATTTTAAGAAAAATGAAAACCATTTTAGTTACAGCAGGGTTATTCAATTCAAGATTTAATTTTTAGCCACGCATTATAGTTTTTAAACTGCATATATTCTTTCTTCACTAATTAGAATAATTAGGTAATATGACTTCCATAAAAAGCGTTTTTAATAGTAACTAATTAATCTACCGCAAATGTATATTTTTATTTCTTCTTTTATTATACCACATTATTTAAGTGATTGACGTCTGCAACAATAAATACAATTTAATATACAAGTATGTTCTTAGAGTTCCTACTTTGTAGGAATTAACGAAAGCTTAGTATATATAGGATATATAATGTGCATTTCAAACGACTATATTTTGGTAGCCAAATAACCGATAAGCTGAAGACCCGTGAAACCTCAGGTTCAGTGGCGGATCCAGGAATTTTGAAAAGGGGGGCGCAAGAATTTTTGAATTTAATTACAAAATTATTAAAGAGATAGGTTTTAATATAAAACAACTAGTAGACCATAACATGTGCAAATGCTTAAACAGTAACTATGACATACATATCATGACATATGAGCATCAATCACTACCCAAAAGGTCGTGAAGTTGCATTTTTCATTGGCATTTATTTAGCAAATTTATTTATGGCATTAATGTCTAATTTAATATCTTTATTTACAAAAATGGAAAAAAGAGCATTTATGCGCTTATCAGTTCATTGAGCTGCACCTTTCAGTTTTAATAAACTTGAAAGCGGAATTTACCTATTCCACTGAAGCCACAGTTACTGGGGTTAACAATAATAACTTTAAAATAAAATAAATTTTGGGGAACATGGTGGAGTTTGCATTTTTAAAAGTTGCCTTGATGGAAGATGGACCAATTTGGCCAGACCAGAAAGTTCTCCATCTGCGAATTTCTTGACTGAAAGTTGCAGGTTCTGACCAATCATTATTGCCAAAGGCGAGTAGAGCAGATTCTCTGGATTCAGTCAATTTTCGATTGTCCTCAAGACGATTCCAAGGTCATCTGTCGCTTAGCTACCGAAATAAAGCCGTTTGAAATATATCCTTTCTATTATATTGAGTGAAGATGTTTTAGGAACTTAAGAAACATTCAGCTGTATGGACATCATGATATTGGAATTTTAATTCAGTTTTCCAGTTACAGTTATGTAACATAATTACAGTTATGGTTTACAATTACTGCATTTATTGCATAGAAATATACTCTTCGTGCTTATTTTTTAGATGATATATTTGTTTAATTGATATATACATCTATTTCTTACAATCAAACATTGTCGTCCATAGCAACTATAACTCATAATATATACAATTATCATAGTATTATATAATTACTATTATTAACTATTTATTATTATTGGTTTTATGCATGTTTTTTTACTTTTAAAATCTTTTTTTTTCAACAAAATGCATTTATAGATAATTATAGTTTTCTTTTTTTCAGTATTCAGTAGATGATTTTTTTATCAATTATGTAATAGCTTTCATCTCTTCAGCTTCTCAATTGTCTATAGACTATATAATTAAGTCTAGTTTATTTATCCGGTTTTAAATTTCACTTCAAATGTATTACTTTTTTGGATTGTTCCAAGCGTAAAAACGTTGGTTTTGAAATTTCAATTTTTTTTATAGTTTATAGAATTTCAACACATATTTTATTAGTTAAGTTTATTTAAATAAATAAATAATAACTATAAAAAAGTATTTTGAAATTTGCGCCGAAAATTATTTTTATATTATTCATTTTTCATGCTTACTGATTGTATTCTTTTAAAAAAGATCAAATTGTGCTCGTATTGTGGATTCAGGAAACAAAATTTTGCTTAAATACTGCAGAGCCAAGTATACTGTTTTTTATGAAACTAAAAAAATGAGCATTTTTAATTTGAGTGGTGTATCTTTTGGCTACTATTTATTAGTAAAGTATGCTGCCTAAATATTCGGTAGAGAATAAATATTATTCTCTAATTTTTCACATTCGTTAAAGATATATATTGTTTATTTTTCATATATTTACGTGTATATGATGTATTTAATTATGACATATTAAGAAATAGATATTTTTATGATTAAAGGTAAACAAAAGATTGCACAATTAATGTGTCGTTCAAGTTTGTTCTACATACATATACTTAAATAGGCTTAGGTGGTAAACATATACTTGTATGTGTGTACCACATAAAATACCACATAAAATAATTGTAATTATTTTATTTCGAAACAATCGAGACTGCATGCTTGCTTTATTATTTTAATTAAACCTGCATATTTCACATTTAATTTTACAGTATTTTAGTAACTGATACAACATACATAGCTAGTAATTCTTTTTATTTTATAAAAATTTTAATTTAACATATTTTTTTACTTAATTCTTGTATGGTTGCTACACATTTTAAACTAATATTATGTTGGTTCTAATATGTAAATATATTAAGTGCATTTAGTGAACAATTTTTCTTTCCTAATTTATTTAATTTTTGATAGAAAACTAAAAAATTCGATGAAAAATTTAATATTGCACAAGGAATAAATGTATAAATTATCATTTCTGTCGCCCAAACGTAAAGTGTGTCTATTTTATAATTCAAACAGTTGGTGTCATGCGTCTATATTTTGTATATAGGTATTTTCCCATCTAGTTCCTATTGCTCCATTTCTATTGTCTGATTAGTATAGTTTAGAAACATTAATCAAAAACAAGTCACTGTTTTGTAACACAACATCTCAGAATAAGCAGAAAATCCTGACTCAAGCATTTTCTTCAACATCTGGGAAATCTATTTGCTGGAATAACGATTAGTCATAGAACGCATATTTTTAATCCTTAAATATACGATATTGTTTTAGAATTTGTATTTATATGGCATTGAACGTTAAATGCAGTCATTATTATAAAAAAATAGAATTCTTTGAATTGCAGTTTTAACTTTAAACAGTCAGTAGATCAAAGTGAGTTAAGGTCTATTTTTGGAATGCCCCTTGTATATTGTATAGGTACTCGCGTCCGATTAAAATATTAATATCCGAATAAACTTTTGATTATTTATAACTAATAGTACACTGAGTTTTGAATTTTTAATGTTTTATATCAAATATATGATAATAATACTTAGGTATAATTGTAAAAAGGTACATTCAGCATTAATATAACTAATAAACTAAATATAGCGACCACAGGGGGGTCTGCAGTCAGTGGATACCCGATTTTTGATATGTGTACCGTGTCTAAATATATCCAACGTGACAATGTAATATACTGTAGTTAGGGTCATGTGTTCTTTGTTTTCTTTTGGTTGGCTCTGTTTATCGAAAAGGTCAGTTTTGAAGTTGTACTTTGTACATTCATTGGCAACCCATATTTATACTGAAGTAACTCAATCTGTAGTTATAGAAATATTCATGTTGCTGACATGATAATAGACACTAAACTGCCACTTTCACTTGTTCGTAATATATTACCTCTCGTGTGTATATTTCGTTTGTTTGTGAACAATATAACATCCGAACGTGTGAATTGCCCGTAGATTATATCATTCTAGGGTTTGAATTAGCCATGTTAATGTATATTATCAATCCGGTATTGATTTATGTCTTTTCGCTTTACTATTTAATGATAGAAATTATAGGCAACTTAACTGTCAATTGAATATGTTAAGAAATGTCAAAAGTACATAGCTCAAAAGTACATTAAAAAGTATTGAATTCAAAATTAATTTTATTTAATATAATTTTTTAGGAATACAGAGTTTATGATTATTTTCTATTAAACGTACATGTATGTTGCATACTTGAAATGTCATTACTCATGGATACAACTTTTATAGGATTAACACATTTTATTTTATAACTGTTAAAAATGTTCAGACATGACGTCACATATAATATGTCTGTATGTGTGTGTATGACAGAGTATCATTTTCCAAAGCTTTAAGACAGCTTATGTATATTTCTCTTGCTCTAGTATTAAAACATACATATAATATATGTAGATGCTTATTATCCGATTTAAGATCTTCGTCGTAATAACACATGACTGCAAAAGCTGTTTTCTCACACTTTAATTTGTAGCGCAGTATAACATACGCGCTAAACTGATTGTAGTCAACATGGAATACATAGCTCTCATAGTGTTTAAAGGGATAGGCACAGGAAAGGTAATCCTATAAGCGACTGTATTGTTAAAATATTCGCTATGCATAACCATGGAAACGAAAAGTCTGATTCCATTTTGTATCATGTTTGTAAGCGTTGCGTCTTTAAATATGAGAAATTGTCAATCAACAACTAATTTAAATGCTGTATGAAGCAGGCTTCTCTTGTGTCTGTATTATATTATTCGAATGTAAGTACCACAATCAAAAAGAATGGGTGGATATTGTCTCGTGTGTCAATGGTTTTATTACACCCTTTATCTTTATTATACCTTATAATATTAGAAACAAATATATTTATTTGGATCGTGTAATTTATACTTGTAATTGCATAATGTTGTCCGTCGTAAAAAAGCTTCTTACTTAATTAAAAATCTATTGTGTATATTTTCTGGGTTTTTTCATGTATTTTCTCAATTAAATTATATCGTACTTAAAAAAATGTTATGAAAACTATTTATACACGTTTTTGTAGAATAAAATATAATGACGGCTTTCTTTATATTTGTAACTATAATCTTTTACATAATAAATCTAATACAGAGGTATTTTAGTAAGAATAAATGTCTGTTAATATTTATAACAAACATGTTCATTTTTATTGTCACTGCCTAATATAAGCAGACATTTGTATGATAGTATATTAATGGTTAATTTGATATCAGTACTTCACTTTTAAATGTATAATAATAATAATAATTGTTGTTTATTTGGGGAGTATGCAAAAATGAAAATCGCAGCATACACAAAGCATAGTACAGGGTAAAAATATGGGTGAGATGAATATCTACAGAATGAAAGTATTGTTATACAAAATTGTCAGTTGGGGGGAAAAGGAGGCTCTTCTTCGGTTGGTCCGGATTGTGTTTTGGATTAGGCGATTGTTTCGGGAGGGGGTCGGGGTAATGTCGTACAATAG
>JAYRBW010121346.1:0-17014 GCA_036023295.1 Invenusta paracnida
AATAAAATGTGTTTAATGTTGAAATAATTTTTTTAAATACAGTTGAAAAAACGACATAACATATGAAGCACCCTATAAAATTACAGTGTTTGGTATAGGTCTTGTATTATTAGGATAATTAGCTCCATCACTTTAAAGATGTGACTAGCACCCCCAAACTCAAATTTTACTGCTCAACTATGCCTGTCGATCCAATCGCGATTTTCACTGATAGAGGTGAAACACACCATGACAGCACTACTACAGTTAGGTCCGATATAGAAATCATTAATACCATACTGAATCTGTTCTACCCGTTTAGTTCCAGATTTTTCCTGGATAACGTGTTCATAGTAGACTGGTCCACCTGAATCGCCAGTGCACACCGTGCTTGAAGAAGGAACAGCGCAAAAAAAATTCTGATCTTCCTTTTGTCGAAGAAAAGACCGTATTTCAAAACACCTTTTTTGGGTATAACCTATATATGAAGCAGAGATGTGCAGTTAAATATATTACTAACAATAATTATAATTATCGTTTATTAATATATACATGAAAAAATATATATACATATACCAAGTGAGTCAAAAGTAATCGAACCCAAACGAAAACCTTATAAAATAAAAATATTTTATAATACTAAATATTGTATTGTTATCATGTGGTATAAAGATTTATAGTTATGAAACGTACAAATACAAACGAATAGATACATTGTAATTTTATATAAGAGTTCGAATTGGCCACTCTGGGCACCCAAACAGTCTGTAGCGACGCACAACGCTACGACAAACTTTTTTCAAGTTTCAGGAGTAATTTTCTGCCATTCAAGTTCTATACATTCCTTCATTTGTGTAATATTATCCTGGGTTTATGCGCGTGCTAAGTTTTGAGAGTTCCAAAAGTAGTTGGGAATTAACATGAGAAAAAAGTCGTAACATTGCATGTATTAAATTTGTACTAACAATATTGGAAACATGTAACATAGGTGTATATCACTAAAAAAGTTATCCTTAAAAGTAATCAGTTAAAAAGTTCTCCTTACCTTCATTTTTCCGTATCGTAAAATTTCAGAAGACGTTGTAGAGTTTACCAATCCATATCCAGCAATTATAACTTCAGTATCAGGTAGTAGCTTCTCGTCTTGTCGTTCAGAAAATTTAGCATATTTCACAAAGTGCGACTCTGAAACATGTGTCTTGAGTACGATGAGAGCAATATCGAAATTTGGTAATTGTCCGCGTTTTACTCTGCTAAATTTTTCATGAACGATATAATCCTTAATGTAGTATTTTCCAGTTGTTTTCTTGTGTTTCTGAAGTGATAAAAACAGAATCAATTGATTTAACGCATTATTTATTTCATATTTATTTTCCAATATTATATCCCATTAAATGTATAATAAAACGTATGCTTAATTATAAATTTTTTATTACGTCACTAAAAATTATTGAATGATATAAAAAATACAAGAAAAGAGGACAGATGTTAGTATTTATAATAAATAAATAAAATTAAAATTAGGCTTCTTCAAGACAGCGGCTCCTAAAATATTTATATATATATTGTAAAAAGTTGAGAAAACAATTACGTTTGAAATATATAGTATCTACCTATCATAAAAAAGATAAATAGTGATGTTTGCATGTACATTGTAATAGGTTGAAAGATAGGTGAAGGTTTAAGCATATTTTGGAAATCATACTCAATAATTAAAAATAAGATTTTATTACTGAATTACGCAGATTTTCAAATCAGCCATATAGAGTTTTTAATATATCTAGACCTGTCTCTCTCTGTCTTATTCGCACAATTCTAAAAGAACCTCGAACCGTCAGGAACGGACTATCCCCCTCTGGGACGTGTAAAGCACACCCAGATTGGCTCGCGGGGATAGCGTGCGGAGGTGTTGAACTTCTCTCGGTCAAGCCAGTAGGTAATCCTTGTACCTACGGTTGGCCATGGCGACCTCGTCTATCATCCATTTAAAGATGATGACATTATTAATCATGGTTCCCACGGAATTTTCAGAAAAAAATCCCTGGCTTTTCCAGGTTTTCCCTGACAATATTTCCAAATATCCAGAAAGAGTAAGCAAATATTTGTAATAGGAAATTAATAATGTACCATGTTTTTTAGTATGTTTCAATATTATATCAATATAAAAACACCTTACTTCTATTTATAAATAATGTCGATAAAACTTCTATACAAATATCCTAACATATACAATACATATATAAAGAAAGGCAATCATTGTTACTTAGATTATTAGGTTTAATTTATACACAGTAGATTAACTTATTATCAAAGAATAGTTAACAAAATAATAGATAAAAGCATTAACTGATAATATAATTTATTGACACAAAAATATTTTTTTAATATAGACATATTGATACAGAAAAGGAATCATTCATCTATGGTAATATAAAATATTTTGAAGAAAAATAAAATATATTTCTGTTATTATTATTTCTTGGAAGAGGCAACAATTTTTAAATAAAAATATTATATAATATATAAAATATACAACCTTTTTTGAAAATCACCAAACTTGACAAAAATTCTTTGACATTTTCTGCAAATCACCTAAAATTACCAAAATTCCCTGACTTTTCCAGGTTTTTCAGAAGCGTGGGAACCATGTTAATGCCACCAACCGAAATGATGTGGTCCTTTACAAGCCATCGAGCAACAAGGTTGTTTAGCTGCAAATTGAAGGTGGACATTTGTTTATCGATAGAAAAGTAGCACTCCACGCTAGCTTGTCCATGACTGAGGACAAGGAGCTTCTTAATCACAGACCACAATTGCGAGTACTGGTGGCTAGCAGCCAAAAGGCCGTGCAAGGGTTGGTCAAGATTTTTCTCCAAATCTGCTAGAGCTCCCACCATAGTAAGCTCTGGTTTCATAGCTGGATCATTGGCAAATGTCTTGTATTGTTGAAGAACAAGGTCACCGGATTCCACCACTAGTTGATCTTTTGAAATCAGTACCTCCAGACACCTTTTGAACTTGCGCTCCAATACATCAATTGTGCCAAGTACACTGGGATCAAGGCAGTCAATGTTACGCACCAAGGTGAACTGCAATGGTTTCCTCAGGTTGAACTATGTTAAATATGTTTTTAGATGAAAATTTCATTTTCTTGCATCTGTGGAAAAAGTGGATTGATTGACGATTTGAAAAAGTATCCTATCCACCGAATAATTGACACTAAATAATACATTTTATTAACATATCCTTTTCAAGATAAAACATTGAAAACCCTAGGTAAATTCCCGTTTTCCCAAGTGGTGGGGACCCTGCATATAGTACTTCTAGTATTTCAGAGTATGTAGTAGAAATATATGAAGTGTAAAACTAAAAATAAGTTTCTAATAAATCTTTGTGATACTGCAGCAGTACTGACCTTAAAGTTCTCGCCATTCTTCATGCCGCGGCCTCCGGAGATGACGACAGAAGCGCTGGTGAGTTCGGGACGATCACTCTTAGAGAGCTCTTGAGAGAGGAATTCTGTCAGTGCGTTGTCCACTCCGTCCATCGCCGCTGGTTCAGTGGCACCAGATCCGCCGCTCGTGGCTGCTGGCTCAAAGGCTGTGCCACGGACTGTTAGACAGCAGACCTTGTCCTGCAAGAAGTCAGGGTAAACATGAAAATTTAGTTTCTATATTCTTTATCTGGAGTGAAAAAAACAGAATCCTTTCCATAAACCTGTTAGCGTTTAAATACATATTATTATTATGCTATATAAATAAAAGGGTATTAACTAATTTTTGTAATTTTGTAATTTTGTGATTTTTATTATCTTTTGAGTTTGTACATATTGATACGGTTTTGATTATCCAGCATTGTAACACAATTCTAGATATCTTTCTCATATCAATTGAATCAATGGCTGAACTACGAATCTATCTTGAACAATATTGTGACATTGAGCATGGTTTCTAGCTTTTATTTTATCATTTGAATGATAAGGATAGAAAAGCAAGACAATGAATACAGAATTGGACGATTTTTAAATGAAATCAACCAAATTCACTTACCTTGGACTTGACGGTCTGGATGGCATTGCCAGCGTAGACAGTGCGCACAAAGGTATCCGCAGACTCAATTTTGATGATGTCCGAGATGGGCGAGGAGTCCAGTTTGGCTGCCACTCGGGGAATGAGGTTCTTGCCCATGGCTGTGGCGCTAGCGATGATGTGTGAGAAGTTGTGCTTCTTGTGTGCCGCCAGGACCAGCGGGGTCACAGACTCGGGGAGGAAACCCTGAGAGTAGGTCAAGGTCAATGAGCAAAATCGATAACGACGTAAAGGAAGTCGGATCATAAAATTGTTGTAAATGTATCATTTCGGATTAATAAATGTATATGAATGCCTGCTTCACTACATTTAAAATATCTACAGTATGTCCTATTAGCTCTAACGACACAGAAATGTACGAAAGCTTACAACAGAGAATAGAAAGTTAATGAATCAATGTGAATATCTTCATTTTCATTCTAAAAACAAGCGCAAAAGAAACGAGCAGTGAGTACCTTGAAGAGAGCATTGTCCGCGAGAAGAACCCGCTTGACCCCAGCGACCTTGGCAACTTCTTCGGCCACAGCTCCACACCCTGTACCGGCCACAAGGCAAGTGACGTCACCAGACAGCTTCTCCGCCGCAGTCACCGTATTGAGAGTGACTGGAGAGAGGGTGGCATTGTCGTGATCCACCACAACTAGTGTGCTCTGGAAGCGGGCAGCACAACCACTCCGTCTTAGGAGGTGCAGGGAGGGGGCGAGGGTGCGTCGGAACATGCTGTGTGTGATTCTGGAGTACTGTAGTGATTGACTGATGAGGCTAAATGGAGAAAATACAGGGCTGAAGGGACGGGGAAGAGTTCTAGAATAAGCGTTTAATGTGTGCAATTTTACGGAATAAAGACCTACTACTAGCAAAACAAATAAGTAGTAGAAATATAACAATATAAAACACAATCGTAAACTATTTCATTAGACAGTAAATAGATTGACTAAGATTTGAAACATTTAAATGAAACTAGAATAAATCAAAACTTTGATGTGATAATACTAACATTGTGCACCTACAAAGTATTTTTGCATAAAAAACATGCAAATAGTATAACTAAAAAGAAAGGTTGCATAAAATAAGTTTAGAAAACACTGTTTATTACTTATCAAAAACGAAAAAGAACGATATTTCATATATATATATATACAACCCATGTCAAAAGTAACCGTACCCCCTTAAAATGTTGATGTTACAGATAAACACTGTTTAGATATCTATTCATATTGAATCGATACTTCTCCCTTCCTGCATAGGTTTTTACCAAAAGGGTTTAAGTCCATATAAAGATTTTGTTTGAATATTTTTGTCCATAAAGATAAGTCCAGCTTTTGTTTGACGATTCAATATTAAAAAATATCTAAACAGTGTTTATCTATAACAACAAAGTAGTTATAGGCACTAACAGGGCATTAATTACTAAATGTATTTAAAAAGATCAACATTTCAAGGGAGTACGGTTACTTTGACATGAGTTGTATATAGCAGTGTATATTGTAGACATCAATAACACAAAGCTATCGATTCAGAACAATAATTGATATTTGAGGTTCATTCGAATTATTTGAAAGATTAAACTAACAACATTCCTATTTATAATGTTTGATTGTAATGTTTTTATAAATACTCGAATAATTGCATTATTCTTTTGTAGGTTATTTATGCTTTTCAATTTAGTCGTCTTTTAACCATTAATTATTCACCAAATTTTCTTTATTGTTATGTTTTTCAAATTATTTTAAATTTAATATGAAGTACTTTTAGAAAATTCTTATATATAATATAATTAATACAGGCTATAATAGTTATATACATACATGAACAATTAAACAAAATTCAGATATCAAATAAGACCACCGACAGAGGCAAAAAAAGACGAAAACAATTAAATTGAAAAACAGATTTATTATTCACTAATAGATATTATACATGATTATAACCTAACCGTCTATGGTGTTATTACAACAGAACTGCAAAAAAGGGGTCATAGAAAGAAGGACCAAGAAAGGTCACATCACGTATGTCATCTCCTCAAGTCAAACAAACAAAGATCGAAACGGAGAGAAAGCGGAAGGGTTGTGAGGGGAGTGTGACAAGAGAATGAGCGAGTGTGTAGATGTTTGTTTATTGAATTCACAGTTGTACAGGGAGAGTTGTCTATATTATTGTATACTGTTTAGTGTCCACCAGAGTCCAAGGGTTGTGAGAGAAAGAGCAGAGGAGAGGAGAGCGAAAGGCAAGATCGACCGACCGACGAATGAGATCTCCATAGCAACACGCGCGTCATGTCTACTTGGTGACGGAATGGATGGCATTCGCGAGGTAGGCGACGTTGCCAGAGGTGACACCAGCCATGCTGATGCGCCCATCCTTGGTCAGGTAGACCGAGAAATCCTTTGTAATTCGGGCAACCTGTAATGATCGAAATACCTAATTGATGTAAATAGAAACGATTCAAGCAATAGAAACATGTTAAACTAATGCAAACTATATTTCAAACGGATATCGCTCGGTAACTTTGAAACCTTGGAATCGACTAGATGCCGTCATGGGCCATTGGAGGAGTTGTGGCCGTTTTCATTGGCCAATATTTGACCTTAAATAAACCATTTTAAGGGAGTATATCAAAAGGACCAGCTACCATCAACTATCCAGATAGCCCGTCAAGTCTCCAACCAATTCCAATGTTTCAAGATCATTGCTTGCTTAGTTATCGAGATATCCGTTTGAAATATGTGCTTTCAAAAATCTATGAAAATTTTTCCTCGATTATTATATCGAAGCAACTTATGAGACACACTCTTTAATTAAGTATAAAAATAAAGCTCTCATTTAATTTAATGATTTGTTCATGTCTCATTATTGAGTGATGGGTCCCCAATTCCTCTAATCGCATGACCATGGAGTGATTGATGAAAGATAAAAAACCCAATTCTCAGTATAACCTAGTTTTCTTATTCTCAACCTTTTTTATTTTTTCTATTCATTTAAATATTTAGCAGATTCCGTACATCATATTAAAAAAATGTTATTTTGATATATTATTTCTAGACATCATTTTTTCACATTTAAATATAAGTTGATGCCTATTGAGTTTTTAATTGTGATCTAACTTAAGCAAATTTATTTAAAAACGCTTAAACTATATCATATTGAAATGAAAAATGACAGTTCGTGTATTCATTCACAAAGGGAATAACCCACATTACTGGATTAAGGAAAGACTGTTCTGTTTCTGAAACTATGAGAGGCACGAGTAAGCACCTGCTCGGGTTTGAGTCCTGTGAAGCAGAACATGCCAATCTGGTCGGTGATGTGGTTCCAGTTCATGGAGGAGCCCTCCTTCTCCAGACAGTCGAAGAGAGCGGTGCGCATGCTGATGATTCGGTCCGCAATCAACTTCACATCTCCAAGCCTGTGTGGTGGGGAGGGAGAGAGGGTGGGTGTCACCACGTCAATTAGGGATGGACAGGGTCCTTGCAACAACATTATTGATCTGACGATTACTTTTTACTATGTATTTGTCGAATTTGTCACGCTAATCTTGTTTATGATAAAAACAGTGTTCAACCAGCAGAACAGCTTACCAAATCTTATATAATCCCTGATTCATGTGCGTAATCAACAAATGCCGATCAGTTTAGACGCAATAGTCGTCCCAAGTTAATAAATCAATTGACCCATCTATGTGTGACAGAACCCTGCTTAGTAAGAGTTACTCAGTAATAATTGATGATATCTTTTGCTTTAAGGTACACATAGAAATGCTGGTAATAGGAGCTGTGTTTTTACACTAAGATAACACATTAAATCGATAATAACAAGAAAGAAGAAGTAACAAGATAGTATAAATAAATTAGGAATATATTTTTGGTACCAGGTATTCTGATTTAATCCTAAGACAGGAAACAATGTAATGACAGTTTCAAACAATGCATATTATATATAGAGAAAAATTATATAATTAACATAGATATTGTACTAAATGTACGAGTACATAAGGATGTAGAATACCATATCTATGATAATCAACAAACTAACTACAATATGACATATCACAATCATAATGTAATATATTATATTATCAGATAGCTATACAAACAGTACATTAAAATATAAAATGAAGATAATTTCAATAAAATTATTAAATATATTAGAATGAAATGATCGATTAAAATAAAAATAAAGTGTACGCAAGAAGAATATTATATAATATGCAATAGAAAGAATATTATTGCTCGCATGATTACTTGCTTCTGCGTAGTTAGTTAGTTAATTAATTAATCATGTTTCTCTCCATATAAATGTTACTGCTATAGCATGTAGCTGCCGTTGCATTATTTCCTGACCTAGGATCGAATAAGGGCTCCTAGGACTGAGCCCCCCTTCTAATTATTTATCTTGTTACTACGAAAATATGCTTTATTTTTCTTCTTTTTCATGAGCAATATAGACTTTATATCAAATAAATAATTCAATATTTTGACATCAATTTATTGTCTGTAAAAGGTGACCTAAAATCGGACTTATAATAAGCCCAAGTACTTCAAATGAGATGGAAAAATCTCTCACTCACCACGCCTTTTTGAGGTCAGCATTGCTGAGGATCTCGGAGACAATACGGGCACCATTGACTGGCGGGTTGGAGTACATGGGTCGGACGAGGATCTTGAGTTGGGACATGGTCCGGGCTGCCTCGTCCTTATCTCCACAGAGCAAGGTGAAAGCTCCGGCCCTCTCGGCGTAGAGACCCATGTTCTTGGCGTAGGACTGGGCGAGGCAGAATGACATGCCTTGGTCCATGAAGTGGCGCACTGCCCAGGCGTCCTTAGCCGTGTCTCCAGAGGCGAAACCCTGAGCGGATCGAGCGTAAATAAACAATTTATATATATACATACATTTGAAAAGACGTTTTACAAGTAATGTAAATCATACCGAATGTTACATAATTCTTATAAGATCTATGTCTTGTTTTAAGAACAAATTATAACAACTGCACATTCGTACAGATATCTTACAAGTCTCGCAAAACTCTCAAGTTTGGTTTCATATTAGAGATGCAAACCATTTAGCTTATATGGTATAAGAATGTATAATCAGTGTTGTGATAACTGTTTGTAGCCATAATATCGCAGGCAGTTGAAAATATCGCAGGTTACAAAATCCCTATTTTACGGTATATTGCAAACTATAAAATCCTTGAAAATATATAATCTACATACCTTGATCTACATTCATACCAATTTTCAACTTCATCGATTAATAACTGCAGCCTATAGGGGTCAAAATGTACAAAATACACATAAAAATAAATGCGATTTTCCGTCCGAGCCAAAAAACATTATTTTTATGTGTATTTTGGACATTTTGACTATAGGCTGCAATTATTAATCGATGAAGTTGAAAATTGATATAAATGTAGAGCAAGGTATGTAGATTATATATATGGCTTGGTCGTATAATCTGTCCAGTAATTTTCTATAACTTTGGCTTCGGCGGAAAATTAACTCAATTTTAAAAAGTGTTTGATACTATGACCCCTATACGCCACAGTTATTAACCGATGAAGTTGAAAATTTGTATGAATGTAGAGCAAGGTATGTAGATTATATATTTTCAAGAATTTTATAGTTTGCAATATACCGTAAAATAAGGTTTTGTAACCTGCGATATTTTCAACTGCCTGCTATATTATGGCTACAAACAGTTATCACAACACTATATTAGATTAAAAAAATACATGTAATATTGTTAAATTATATATTCGGTAGCAAATTTAAAAATTACATTTTATATTAATGTTTGAACTTTTTTGTCATTAATCTAAATGTGTAATTTTTTACTAGAAGAAATATAATCTTTTTCTGTACAATTAAAATATTTTTCTGATTGGGTCAAATATTAATTTGTCATTCCTTAGATTTTAACATCTAGATTGATTACTTCAAATTCTATATGTTACCTTGGGATTTCAAAAATCTATTAATTGTCCTAGATTTCTTAATACTAGTTATTCGGTTAAACTGGGTAGGCAATATTTACGATTTTTTAGTTTTTTTCATGTGAATTGTCTGCAACCATTCATTAACAATTTCACATATAGTCGGAACTTGTGTCATGAATATTAAATGTACGATTGAAAGCTGTCAAATTTTCTGTCTTTTGTAAGGCAGACAGTAAATGTGTATTTATTTACTATTTCTATGTAACATTGAGGTTTGCCCTTGTCCAACTTTAAGTATATTCTGCAAAGCCCCCAATTCCCTCTGGCTGTGTTGGACTTAAATCGCTGAAATCCTTAATTCTCAAAAGTATTCTTACTGTTAATGTGACAAAGCTTTTCTAACATTTTTCATTTTTGGATTTTGCTTTTTCATACTGTAATGTTGTCTTTTTTGGGTTAGATTCCCATTGCCATCTATCTAATATTGGTCGGTCAATATGGCGTATGTATACACTGACAACATTATAATGTGATGAAGATAATAGTTTTAATGCAAAAATGTACAAATGAATTTAATTAGCACTTAGGAATGCAATATTTTCTAACGTTAAAAAATCTTAAAACTAACGTTTCAGTTCCAACATTTATTAAAGTTTAATGCCTGATAGGGATAAATACTGTATAGGGTTATAAATGTATAAAATGTATGTAAAATAAATGTAGGGGTTATACGTTTTTATCTAGTGTTTTAAGGAATTGGGAGTTAAAAAAAGTACTTTAGTAGTAAAGTATTAACATGTATCTTTTAATACGTATTTTTATGCCTGATACGTATTTAATACGTTGAAAAGTTAAAAAAAATACGTATTTAATACGTATATTTTTCTTTGGGACTTTACAATCTTTGTTCAATGGAACGATTACCAAAAAAGTTTTGTTTAAGTTCTTGAAATGTGAACACGTCTTGCGTCATAAATGTGGACTCTGAAAAGGTATCTGATAAGTATATGTAAACGACATTTATTCTTTATGGAAAGGGTCCAGATGGAATCATCGGAATTACACTCAATCCGTCTACGGTAACACGATGGGCCTTCAGCATCCACATTTACAGTGAGATCGTTTCAAGTATAAGCCACTTGACAGATCATACTACGAGCACAACGTCACAACGCACAAGGAAGAGCCAATTACGAATTACATCCGATGGAGTGGACCGCAACAATCTGAGAATACAGTTGCAACTGTGTATTGATCCACTTGATTCTAATTTTCACCCTATAGGGTTGGTAAATATAGTGACAGGGCAGGTAATTGAGAGCAAGGAGGTTAATGTCGATGTATCAGTGAAAGTCTGAGAGCAGCAGTTGCAGTCTTTCGAGACAAGTTGTTCTTCTGGTTTTCATTAACCATTAAGTAAAAAGTCATCACAAATAATGGCGGTTACAAAAGTCACTGAAGGTAGATTCGATTGATGTATATGATACTAATTTCATTTATTTCATTCATTACTCCTTGGATTGCAAAAATATAGCGAAACAGGTTTCAAATCTGTTTGATGCATGAATTGGCACCTCTATCAAAATCAATGTTCCATGGCAATGGCCAAATGAAAATTGCGACATCTAAATCTACATTAAAGCAGAAGTTACAAATAACTGCTTTTTTTACAAATCCAGACGTCCACATCATTGATAGGTGCGCTATTTTGTGGGTGATAAAGTACCCAAGTAATGCAACTGTATTTGAATATATATCGGCTTTTGTCAAATATATCTAGCAGAAGACCTGTCACAGTAAAGTATTTCTGATTTTCGATCGCTATTTTCATAATTACAGAATCAAAAGTGGAACACGGTTATCTCGTTCGGGACAACAAGCTAGTCGGTTGCACAACTTATCATTAAATACACCATTGCCACCTCAAAAGACTGTTCTCAGTGTCACTCAAAATAAAGTACAGCTAATTGACATGTTTTGCGAATAGCTTAAACAAATTTCAAATACAAATCATTCTGTTGTAGTTTTCAGCAAAGCAGAGTGCTCCATAGAAATCAGTAAAATAATCGTTAAATACAGGTGCAATTTATAAACGACACATGAAGAAGCCAACGTTATTATTATTTCTCAAATTGTTGGAAGCAGGCACGGACGGTGACATGTCGATTAATGTATTGTGTGATGACACTAATGTGTTTATTTTATTATTACATTACTATGTTAAATTTCGTTTTACTTTCAAATTGACTATGCAATCTACACAATATTCAAATCCGATAATTATCGATATTGGAAAAACAGCGCAACAACACTTGAAAATTATACCCAATATTCTGGCAGCGCATGCTCTTACTGGATGCGACATACGGTTGTACGGTATTGGAAAAGGGGTTGCTTTGAAAGTTCTCCAATCTCCAGGTACAATATTGAATCATTTGGGTATTATCGATTCAGATGAACATTACATAATTGAACAAGCCACATAATTTGTATCTAGTTGTTATGTTTCTAAAGAGCGAACTTCAATGTCAGATGTTAAAATTGAAAGCTGGTCCAAAAAGATAGCAAAACCAAATATATTATCGACTTCGCCTCTAAAATCATTACCACATATGTACTTCAGAATCTTCCAAGTTAAATGTACTACGAGCTCACATCCAGACAGCTATTTGGAGAGCTGCTCATTTGCAAGATCCACCACAAGTTGATCCTACTTCTTCCAAATCCTTAACCCCGATAACTGTGCCTCCACATGTTGCGCTTGCACCTCCGGAAATATTGAAACTAATTAAATGCACATGTTGCTCGTCTACGAGATGCTCTACGTCACGATGTCATTGCACTAGCACCAAATTACCATGCACAATATTTTGTTCATGTCGTGGTGATTGCAGTTGTTGTAATGAAAGGAAAGCTGTTGTTGATGTCAGTAGTGACGATGATGACGCTGGTAGTAAAGACGATGATAATTATTATTATTATTTAATTTAACCACAATATCTGTAATAAATACAATAAAAGTGGGAAAAGAGAGATAGAACTTTTATATATAACAATAAATTGCAACATATTGGTGACAATTTACATAAATTGTTCAACATATAGATTTTTTATAACATATCAGTTCTATTTCTAAAACAGAGCTGTAAATAGTACTATTGAAGTTAAATAATTATTAAAATATTATAGCCTGAATTTTATTAAAAGTATATAATTATAATTTACAAATGATTTGTCACTAATTCTTTTATGAAGTCAAAGTTATTTTATTAAAATTAAAATAATAACTCTAAAAAATTGCAAAATGGGATATACAGGGTAAAATTAACCAAGACTCCAAACCATGTCATGTAAAAATGTTTATGATTGATGAAATGTTAGGTTTTTTTACATAAGTATTCTCTGATAACTATGGATACACTGAATGCAAATAGTCTTCCAAAAAGCAGAGATAGCTCCATCAATGTTAGCTTGTGGGTATTCTTGCAAACATTGCATGATCCTTTGCTTCAGATGAATTATATATCTGATTTTGTTTCTGTATATGTTACATTCAAGATTAGATCAGATGCAGTAGTCTATTGGATTCAATTCTGGGCTATTAGGAGGCCATGAATCAGGTGGTAGGAGATCTGGAACATTGGCGTTCAAGTATTCAACCATTGCTTTAGCAATGTGGGCCCTTGCTCGATCTTGCATAAAGATGTAATGACCATTATTAGCCAGACAATTCATTTCAGGTATCATGTGTGCAAGAAGGTTGTCACAATAGTATACCTGGTTAATCTTAGCTGCTTGGTCAACAAAATGAATGGATGTTTTTCCCAACTTTGAGGGAGCCAGTAGAACCATAACTAATGCAAGAAATGCAGATTTATTGGCATAAAGATGTTTGTCAGAAATGTGAAATTTTGAGTCATCATTTGGAGCATAGATTCTGTTATTTTGGCTGTTGAGTAGATAATGCAATTTGAAGATTTTTTCATCACTGAAGAAAGTTTGATCTACTCTATGTACTGTTAAATCCCAAAGAAGTCTTCTTGTTCTCTCTACTTGCTTTTCTTGATTGGGCTCCATCAGTTTCTGTCCTTTAATCAATTTGTAGGGCTGAAGTCCCAAATCATTTTTGTTAATATGGCATAATGATGACTGACTAATGTCCATATGTCTGCTGGAGTGGAATGTGTACCTGGAGCATCCTCTTGACTCAGGATATCTTGTCCCACATCTCTAATATTGTCAGCAGTGCAAATGGATCGTGGTTGTCCACTACCAGCCTCCTTAGCAGATCATCCAATCCACCTGCTGTCCAACTATGATTTGGAAATTCTGTCAGTAACTTGATCATAGCTTTTGTCTAAACGGAAGTGCTTAATGATACTTATTTTTTGCTCTTTGCAAGCCTTGTTGTGTTCCAAAACCAGACAGATTTTCACAGTGAGAGCTGTAAGCAGACATCTTTAGTGACAACTTCTAACAATAATGATGTAATCATGTATAGTTATTGGAGAAAACTGCAAATACAGATTTTCACAGTAAGAGCTGTAAGCATAGATACTATATATATAGATGCATTTGGGGTCTTGATTTTTTTACAGACCCTATATAAAGTTATATCATGTTATCCTTATAGTGTAGATATATTGTATTTGTAAAATTAATCTAATATTACTTTTTAGGAATTCTAAAATATATATTTATTTCATTGTGACTTTAGAATGGCAATCATGTCAATTAAAAAAAACAATTAATATTATTAAAGAGGTTGTCTGTAGTAAAATTTTAAGTATAATAAAGTTAAATGAAAATGAAAATAGAAATAGAAATTTCATAAATAGGTGCACAATATATTTCATTCCTTCTTTTCAAGTGATACAGGGAAAAGTGATACTTCTTTTTCCTGTATCACTTGATAAAAGACAAAATATATTGTGCATCTATTTCTGAAATTTCTATTTTTATTTAACTTTATAATTAATAATAGCTAGATGTTTTAACTACTTAGGTATTAAACTTTAGTGGCACATTTAGCAGGGTAGTCAATGAAACATTTAGCCGGATAATTTTTTACTATTAAAAAAGTAATTTATATATATTAAAACTATCATGAATATATATATATACACTTCAATAATATATAACCAATAGACACAAAAATAGAATAAAATTGTCCCATTAGCCATTTTTAAAAATATCCTGCTTGATGTCACAAATACTTTATATGTCCAATTATATATTATAGTTGCATAAAATGCAAAGCTTGATCTTTTTACTATATAGTAACACCAAAAAAATAAATTAATATATTTATTTTAAAAATATTTATTTTATAAATTACCATAAAACATCCCATAACTGTTATGGATTATTAAAAACATCCTGCTTGATATCCAAAATAATTTACATATCTAATTACACATTATAGTTGCACAAAATGCAAAACTTAATCTTATTGCTAATGTATAATGACTAGCAGGACATTTTTATGCTATTTTAGGGTCTTTTTATATAGTAAAAAGATCTAGCTTTGCATTTAATGCAACTATAATATGTAATGGGACATAAGTATTTAGGACATCAAGCTCAATATAAAAAAAAGTTAATGGCTAGCTGGAAAATTGTTATGTTATTTGAGCATCTCTCTTGGCATTCCAATATAGGAAAAAGAATAAGCTTTGCATTTTATGCAACTATAATGTGTAGTGGGATGTGTAAAGTATTTTAGATATCAAGTGGGATATCTTAAATAGCCAATAAGTATCATAGCTAGTGGCATTTTTTATGCTATTTTAGCATATATCTGGATGTTTTTAATTGGGAAAAAGATCAAGCTTTGCATTTTATGCAACTATAATATATAATAGGATGTGTAAAGTATTTTTGACATCAAGTGAAATATTTTTAATAATCAATAAAAGCTAGCAGGATATTTTTAGGCTATTTTAACATCCATTGGGGTGTTTTTATATATAATTATAGTAAAAAGATCAAATTTTGTATTTTATGCAACTATAGTGTAACATGTAAGTATGGGACATGTCATGTTTGTGACATTAAGTGGGATGTTTTTAATATAACAGCTAGAATGAAGTTTTTTCACTTTTTTTAGCATTTTTAGCTATTTTAATATTATTTTTTTAATAGTAAAAAATGTCCTTCTAAACAAAGCCCATTAAAGTGTAATGTATTATAACTTATATAATAAGAAAAAACCAACTTATATCAACTATAGACTATACATATTTAAATTAAATAAGTTAGTTATATGCAGAGCTATATAATGAAAATGTGTTGCTATACAATATAGTATATTATAATATTAAATTATCTAATAAATAAAATGTTAAATATACGATAATATGGTATATTGTCTAAAATTATATAGAATTTGATAATTAAGATATTATAAAGAGTATTTTATAAAACTTTTAACACATAAATAAGTATTCTTTTGGATTTTTTTACTTCAAATCAAACTTGTTATCTTGATTCATAAGTGTTGGATAATGTTACACTCACTCCTAATATTAAATTTAAATAATTAATATACTTAGTAATTAATATAGGACTTTATAGTATGTACTGAGACTGACTATTTCTGAGTTTGAATAGTGAATCTGACTGTAAGTGTAATTGGCGATTGTGGAGTACTTGGCTATAAATTAATTTTTTGGGGGAAAATAAATAAAACATAAAAAAAACAAAAAATAAATGTAATTAACAAGTAACCCCTATACACTACTAAAAGCTGGCAGCCACAGCCACAACCACATCACAAATATGATTATCAAGTAACTCACTATCCTTTACAATAGTATTATGAATACATTACAATATATAATTATAAATTTAATTACTTTTATTTATTTTCAGAAAAAAACTAATTTACAGCCAAGAACTCCACAATTGCAGTGTAATTATATATATTATAAATATAATTGCAATGTCAATGTACATATACTATAACTATAGGCTATAGTATAGGATAGCAGGCAATATTTTGTTTTAGGCA
>JAYRBW010121357.1:0-39271 GCA_036023295.1 Invenusta paracnida
CTGATGAAGGTACACACGTACTGAAAATTCAGGAAATAAACTTTCATAGTGTTGTGGAACCTATCTTCTTAATTTATGTTATATCTATGTTTATAATTACTAATTGTATAAATGTATCTATTAATATTTTAAACCTCTGTACCATCTAATTACCATGCTCTGATTCCAATTTTTAGCCTAATAAACGATTATTATTATTATTATATTGTCCAAAATTCACTATACGATAGTTTGCATTTCCTATGCAACATGTATTTAGCATATATCGTATTCCCGTTACATGCAATGCAAGAGATCGTATAACTAATAATATTTTATTGAATTAATGGAATTAATGAATGCTTATGAACAAACAAAAATTTACAAATAGAATAAGCAAATGCTATTGATATTAATATATATATATTTAACATAAGAAAATTATAAATATAAATATTATTAGAACCTTTAGTAAGTATACATAGTTAAAGATAATAAAAACTATATTCATAGATGTATGTAATTAATAATATGTTCTTCAATATTATTTATACTATAAAATAGGAAATCACTTAATCACTGTCCTCATTTAACAAACCCTCTGTCGGGAGTCCTTCGTACCAGTCTCTGCCCCAACTTGGATTTTTTTTCTGGATACAAGCTTGTACAAGACCGTCCTTTTTCTTCTGTCATAGGATGCCTCCTTTGACAAGCCTTCTCTGGTATAATGTTTGATGGGTGCACAAGTGTGCCTCTTCTTACAACAACCATTCTTGTATAGATATCATTGGTTGTGCGTTTGATATTTATGAATCCGAAATCCTTTTTATTTACATTTAACTGGCGAATTGTATGCCAGCTAATGATAGTGGTATCTTCAAGAAACTTTATATTTTTTATTTTAAACAATTGTATCTTCTTCCAATCGAGAAAGTCTTGATGAGACAACTAAACTACTTCGTATGGCGTTCCTTTTTTATGTGTACCTTTGATTGTTGTAGCTAACTCAACAGGATGAAACACCTTTTTTCCTTTCAGTGAACACCGAATGACACTATGGATGTTGTCACTTTCCAGCTGAGAATGACCACTAACATAAAACAGCTGTGTGATCCACTGGATGTTTTTAAATTCATGTACTTTTTGTACAAAAAGCGGACGTTACCTTGTTCCTGAGATGGAACAAAAAGTACTGGTCACTTTTTGATAATGAAATAATAAAACCACACGTAAATAAAATAAAGTTTATTAAAAATCCCGAGCTTTCGAACTTATCTAAAGTACACATGATTATAAACTAGATAAGTTCGAAAGCTTGGGATTTTTAATAAACTTTATTTTATTTTACGTGTGGTTATATTATTTCATTACATTGTTCCTGTTTAGCCCTTCACAAGCATCAGATGTAAACACAACTTTTACGTTTGTAAATACATATTTATCATGGTACAGAGCTTATTGGTACCTCGACCACCTTCAGTTTCATCCCATAAATAACTATATGCAAATCCGGTCTGTGATTCAAAAATTGTGAAATTGAATACATTTATTTTACTCAGATAAAAGAATGCTCCCTTTTGGAATATTGATAGCGTCATAACAGCCTGAAAATCAAAGTTGGCATACTTGAAATACTTCTTGTTGACAAGCATCGCTTCTGACAACGCGCACAGAATCTTTTTCTGTAATATGGCGTTATGATCTAAATTTTCAAATTCAGTTACTTCTGTTTCGTTGAATGTTGTGCATTTAAGACACTCATCTTTTCTTGGAATATGCAGAGATATTAGATGGTCATCGAATGAAACTTTAGTAAAGTACGGTTAGAACATTTTTTAATCTTTGTTTCATTACACCAATTGAATCATCAAGCTCTACTTAATATGCGTCAATCCAAATATATATCATGAAATATCCAAAACAAAACTTATGATAATGTTTTAATTCCCAAAGTAGATTGGTGAAAATATTGCGAAAATAAATTAAGGAGTCAATCTAAAAATAGATTATATTGTATTCATTATTTAGTTTTCATTGATTATACGATAGTTTGCATTTCATGTCTCGCTACAAATAATAAAATATGATCATTTGCAGTCCTCTATAACTCAGAAACCATTTGTTCAATGAAAGCGATTATTTCACAGATTATAGACTGAAGTGTTCTTAAAAACATCCCATGTCTATCTCAAAATCGCTAAAATTCAGAATACGTTAGTTTGCACTTCCGACGTCGATATTATGTGTATATAAGTGTACTATGCATAGACTTCCATTGATTATAATTAGTTAGGGACATGTTATCAATATGTATTCTAGTATTATCGAATTATTCTTATTTAATAAACAGACTAAATGTATTTGATACATTCACACTATACCATTCGTTTAGTGTAAATTTCTTTAAATTAAATTAAAGTATACTAGTGTTTGAACTTATGTTATGTGACATATTGCAGGCAATGTTTTATATGTAAATATCAATTGTACATTTTATAGAATAATCTCCTACGGGTTCACAGGAATCATTTTTCCATACTTTTCAACAATAAAAGTCATACATTTTGTTCATCTATGTATATGATCTTTGAGATTTAACCACAGACTTCTATTATATAGCAGTTATATATTCTGTCTGAAATAGAAGTCTGTAGTTTAACTAATAGAAAGTTTATCGAATAGGACCTTAGCCTAGTAAACTAGTCTGACTGCCCCTACTTTCTTCCTTTCTCTCAGAGGGTAATGTAGTTAACTGAATAGACCCTAAAGAATTCTGTTGAGTAGCGTATCCTGCATGAGCACGTGAGCTTTTCTTCGATTGTCGTAACTGTTGACCTTGTATCTGAATTAACAAATCATTTCTTCACATCTATCGACCAATTTCAAACTATTTTGCTGACGAAAATATATCTTGCATATCAAAAGACATGATTAATTTTACTAATTTATGAAGATACGTTTTTAATATACAGGATAAGTCAAAAGTCTCCATACAAATAATACAAAATCTATTTTTACAAAGTCTCCATACTAAACAAATTAATACACAGCAATAATAAAGCATTCAGAATTATGAAAAGTTTATAATGACAATTAAGTTCAAAATCACAAAATGTGTTCGATATGTTTTCCTTACACATTATGGCACATTGTCATTCGCTCTTCCCATTCATTAATAACATTCCTCAAAACTGTAGGGGGGATCTGGTTATATGCATCAGTGATGCGCTCCTTAAGATGACGAATATAGATGATTTTCACTCGGTACACAATAGCTTTCAAATGCCCTCAAATGGTGTTTAGGTCGAGTGACCATGGAGGCCATACAGTATGGCCTTCATACACAACCATATGTGATACAGCAAATACAGGGAGAGAGGTAATCGATAATTGTATGGAGACTTTTGACTCACCCTGTATATTAATTCAACGTTCTTACTGTTTAGTAGAATATTACATACAACATTATATGTAAATATTTCCATTTGCAGTAGAAGTAACAAGTACCCAATTTAACATTCCATCGTAAGAATTCCCAAGATTAAAATTACATTTTTGCTGTAAATACACAACAATTACTTATTTTTACGAAATTAAATTGTTAAAACGTCTCATAGAAAGTATTTATTCGTTAGAAATTCATTTTTAGTGTGATTTAATTTGATATATATACAAATATGTATTGTTTAGTTTTCATAATCACTGGGAATAAACATATTATTTTACTTTAAATTTTTGATCATAAGTTGATCTCGTTTTATTATATGTACTAAAGATTTTACGGAAAAAAATTATTTCGTAGATATATGTTTATGTTTATAAAGCAAATAAATTAAATTGATTTTCTACTATGTACTTTATATCTGCTGACTAATTTTATTATAATAATGTTTTATATTAAACGTTAAAATAGTTTAGCATTTTTGTAAGTTTTTTTGTTAGTTTCGTAAAATTTGATATTTTAAGTTTTATCTGTATTGGATAATAACGCCTTATACTGGATTCCTTTGTTTTCATTTGCTATAAAAATGTGTTATTCTATGTTAATTTGAACAACTTTGTATAGCAGCTGTTTCGATTATTTTGTAAATAATATTTGTTTTTAACTCTGTAAAATAAAATAACATTTTTTTCATTTAGTTAAGCGGCAAGCATTCGTGTCTTGTATAATTGACCCCATTCACGTATTGTTCTATATTTAACGAAAGAGAAAGGAATTTCATTAATTGCATGCGTTTCTTCCTCTAAAAATAGAGTATTGTTCGTATTTTTCTTTATAGTTATTTATTAAGCATGTGACTTTAAGTGTGACTTTCTTTTCTTCTCTAACGGAATGTTTAAAAATTAAACTTCTCAGTGCCCAGCGATGTATTTCAACTAATAGTTAAATTTCTCCCATTTTTGTTTATTTGTTTATGTCCATTTTTAAAGTATTACTACTTTACTATACTTTTATAAATATTTTGATTTATTCAACTTTACATTAAAGGCATAATTATTTCGACCCATGAAAAAATAATACAAAAATGTCGTTCTTATTTTTATAAATTATGTAAGTCTTCTGTGTTTTTACTAAGAATATATATATATATTCAAGTATTTCTTTGCATTCATGAATTTCTATTTTGCTTAGTCTAGACTATATAATCTAATATAATACTTTCTACTTGTATTCAATTCTAAACATTCTCAGTACATAGAATATGTTGTATTTTTATTATTTTTGTGACTCAGCAAATATTACAGCATGCTCTATCTATGCGTAATTGTGAAATTATTTTCTTAACCAAACATTTTTTGTTTAATACATTTAATTCCTTTTGCTTTTATTACATATAACATATAAAATACATTACATTTTATTTTTATTTTTATTACATATAACATATAAAATACATTACATTTCTGTATTTTTTTATATTTTGAATGAATATACATTTTAAACAATTTTTAGATGTTTTTAAAATATCTCTTTTATTCGTAAATCAAAATGCTTACCATACAGACCATCTAAACGATAACGCAATAACATACAGTTTAGATGCTGGTACATTTTTATACAGTTTTGAAACTAATATTTCGTTTACGGACATTTTTGTAAACACAATTTATTGTTTTGATAAATTGAATACAATAATACTAGTCTTTAAAAAAACATTTTATGCTGTACATCTTTATAACATTAGAGTGCTCTCTATTTGCTGCAGACATCTCACCCAACGAGAACAGAAGTTACACCAACGCCGGCGACAAGCTGAAGAGCTGCTCCACTGGAAGATAGCACTAGATGAAGAAGAGAAGAGGGTCTGTCAACTTGAGGAGCAAGCACTCCAGGTTTGTCCTGCGTCAATACTAATTAGGATTCATTTCATGTGAAGAGGCATATCACTTTATAAAGTCATCGTTATTTATAGGTTTAGATACAGATTCCAATTGCATAGATGGTAAAATTCCGGAAATGTAAGTCAAATTGATAAGGTATCACAGTTAGAGTAAATGTATAATATTTAATCATAATATAAATTGTCACCCCTTTGGAAATAAAATTATTCGCTTATTTATTTCTATGCAATTGATTTAAGAATATATTTTTGATATAGTTATTATAATGCACATAATATGTATAAAGAGTACCTATAGGTACAACCATAGAGTCATAATAGTATATAATTACTCTGGGTACAATTTTTTATCCTATTAATCTTTAAAAATTACTCTTTATAGATCAGTAATTATGGACTTCTAAAAAAAGTTAGTTAATTCATTGTTAATAATATAAAAAACAAAATATTATTTAATAACTTAAATGACATCTTAGGATAATTATTTTAATATGTAGGTACTTTTGTCTTATTTTTTAGATTTCTGTCATAAATTGTAAGTTGCCGTCATGTTAAAATTTTCAGATAGCCCACGTATAATAACCTTTCATATTAATTACATATTAAATTAAATTGAATAATCAATAGATTTTGAATAAAATGTCATAGTAGGCAAAATAGAATCATCTAGATTTGCAATTTAAGAAAAATGTTGCCGCTTTACTTTATTTTTGATTTGTGTTATATTGCCGATTTCATTATATAATATATTTTATTTTATTTCAACATTTATTGTTGTTGACTATATGTCTTCTCATTAAAATGGACTTTTATTATTGAGTTTTAGCTTATTTAAATTGATAAATAGTATTGGTAAAGCTTAAATTTATATATTTAGTATTTAAATAATTAAATTTGACTTTTTATTGATTATAATATTGTTTTTATATATTTTTTACCGTAACACGAAATTTAAAGTTCGTCATAGGAGCAATATATTCTAGACAAGCTTCTTTACATCCACTTAATCATAGAGTAATGATTATACAAAGAGTGTTCACTCTTATCGATTTCATATAGATCGCGCTGTAAATCGTCGTATATAAAAAATCGTTTTATTTTAATAAATTTGATGTAAATTCGTAGGGAAAAAGTAGTAGGTATTAAATATTTTGATTAAATTAATTTTAAGAACAAATATATATATTGAGACAGTTTTAACATATACAAGTTGTCTATAATAAATAGTTTATTGCCTGTATATCTCAAACTGTTTTACTACATACACGATTTAATCGCTCTCAGTTCTAAAAACTATATTTTGCATAAGCTTTTAGATAGGTAAATAGTAGTATTGAGCTGCATTCAAAATTTAAAAGAGTGAACACTCTTTGTATAATTACTCTATGGTATTTATACTCTCGTATTGATATCGTAGCATTACGCGAGTGTGTTTATATCACTTATAAATAGTAACGCTTAGTTTCGCTTTTAACTTTTTTCATCTATGTACTATAATAATTTCTATGTTTGCAATTACGAGTATATAATATGAAACTATCGATATCTTAATTTGTTCTGTTTATTGATCTATTTTAGCTGTTCACTGCATTTCTAAATTATTTCTAAATTAATTGATTTGTAAATTATTTTTCACTTTTATTCTTGTTAACTACTCTGATGAAGGCATGGAAACTATATTTTGCACACTCGGGTTTAAAGAGTTAAGCCGAAATATATTTGTAGATTGTTTTTAATTATTTGCCTTTTTTATTGTTAGATTTAAAAATCTAAACTATAATTGTTTGTCTTTTCAAGGTCGTTGCTCTCGGTTACTGATGCAATCGACGTCACACTATTATAGCGTACATGGTTATAACAACAGAGTAATAATATAGACAGATTTTTCAACTCTTATTGATTTCATATATGTACATCGCACAGATTTTCTTGCATAACAAAAAACTAGATTTATTATGTAAATTGGTAGCGAATAGTAGTATTAAATATTTCAATTAAATTAATTTTAAGAGTAAATATATATATTCATACAATTTTAACATACATAAGTTGCCTGCAATAAATAATTTATTGCCTGTGGATCTAAAACTATTTTCCTGCATAAACGATTTAATTGCTGTCAATCTTCGAAACATGTATTAAACTGCCAGTAGCATACATAATCAATGAGTCGAAGTTCAAATATAATTACTCTATGATGATAATATATTGTTAAGCCATTTGTTCCGATAGTCAGTTTGTTCCAATAGCATATAGAGTAATACAGGGTGTCCGAAAAGTTGCTGTGCAGGGAAAATGCACTTTTCGGACACCTTGTACAAATATCTCTGATTGAAACACAAGTTAAATAGCTCAGAAATGATGAGAAGTAAAGGAAAAGTAAATGACCAGAAATTAATGGCGTGTAATAATAGCAATTTAGTCTATATGACGTGAAGAATGGACGAGTAACGGGGATATTATAGCTCTAAATAGGATGCGATAGGTTTCATTGTTTCACTTTGAGGGACTGGAGGAATTAGGGTGGAATTAGAATGGTGCATAATGATTAATAATGTAGCATTGACGCTGGTCTTAATCTGTTTAATATTAATATTAATATGAAATAGGATTATAAATTAAATAGGACTATTATATATATACATTACATATGACAGTAGTACAGTAATTATACGATTAAACTTCTTTTTTTAATAATTAGTTGCACCAAATTCTAATTCTACGCTTCTATGAGACACTCCTGTACCACGTTTACAATATATATTAAATAATACAGCTATAAATCAATTTATTTTGTTAAAAATGTTACACTTATTTAACTATTTTAATGTGAATATAAAATATTAGCAAGATTAGGCAAACAGTTTCAATAATATACAATTAAGAGGTGAGCTATCGTATTTCTAAATTATTTCATTAAGAAAATTCACGTCAGCAGAATTGATGCAGTATTGTTGAGTTCAACATATTCGCAGATAATTAGTTTTTTGTAACATTATTCGCCTAAAGCTGACTTTGAATTTTACTATACTATTCGTTCGTAACTTGTGTTAGTTACAATTTTAATTGTTTAAACACGTCATTATGATCGAGGTATGATCCACCAAATGGAAAAACAAGCTTTATAATATTCATTCATTTCACTCTTAAAAAAGTATCGTTTTCCGGGATACTACAATTGAACTTGTCAGAATTTAAAGTTAATATATATTCTGGTTTTCTTAATAGATTGATATTACAATTATATTTCGATACATTCTCTATAATTCATTGGCTCAATAACCAGAGAAATTATCTACGTTTTCTATAAAAAGTTCCTTTTCAATCAAACTTTTACAAATTTCGTTGTTCTTCAATTCGTGTGTCAACATTTTCGTATAAGGTAAGATATCTCCCTTATTTAATATATATTTATCCCTTGAACTATCTAGAGTAATAAGCATAGAGCAACCAATCTTATTGATTTATGAGTACAGATAAATGCTACCATCGCTTCACATAAACCAATTATTGATATATTATATTAGCATATTTACTAGTATATGATGTTACAGCAATGAATTACAGCATAGACCAATTCAATAGGATTTATATCTATTCTGAACGTTAGATTTTATTTCTATATTAACAAATTTTGGTTTCTGAGCTAGAATGCAATAACTGTCATAATTAGCGGAGTTCTTCTAAATTGTTGAGGAGCTCGAAATGGTTTTAATTGTTTGTTTTTTTTAATTAAAGAATTTCTTTAAAATATTGAGAAAAACACGTTTTAAACATTAATTTTATATATTTAGCTCCTTGCTAATAATTTTTAACAAGTATTGTTTCATTTTATTTAACATTATTTTCAATAAAGAGAAGTTAGAACAGTTTTATCATTCCCCCCTAAATCGAAGTAAAGAGATTTATATAAACAACACTAAACATTTTCCTATTTTATGCATTGAACATAAAATACATTGATTAATTATCCGTCGCTAATATATTACTAAACGAGTATAATATCAAATCAATACTAGTGGTGAGAATTACTCTGTTCTGTAGTAACTTAAGGAAATTATTCTGAAACAATTCATTATAAATTAAAATACTTGAGCATGAAGTGTAAAATCTGAACAAATATAAATATTGTAATAAAAATTATATCTTCAAGAGTTTCGCTTGATCGATATCGTCAATTTTATGGAATATATCTTTTAAATTGAACATGAATTATAGCAATATCAAATATTATATGCAACAACATATAACATAGGAACAACTAATGCATGAATATCAGTGAGATGCGATAGTCCCATTTTTTGTCAGTAGACCATGCTCAATTCAGGTTAATGAGTGCTTGGTGTCACCAATACTTTTTTATTATAAATATTATAATTATTTTTAAATTTTTAAATTACACTGTTATAAGTTAATGCAAGAGAAACATGATTAAAAAATCAATTTTATATTTAGTAATCGCTTTTTCAAACTGAAAAATGTTACGTTTCTCATGTCACTACTAATAATTCGATGAGTTTAGAAAATACTCAAATAAACTTTATCCTTAAATACTACTTTCTAAGATACAATAATTAAATTAGAATGTGGAAGAAAATTCTGAACAGTTCTTTTTCCCTTATTTTATTTTGACGTTCATAAAATATTCATCCATTTCAATTACAAAGATTTATGTATTCTATCCCACATATAAACAAATAAGACAAAATATTAACTCGATATGCAATATACCTTTTGAAAATCGTTATAACTGTTATCAATTTGCTCTCAATTAAATTGTATTAACTGTAATATAGTTAATTAAATGAAAGCCGCGTTACAGACGTGACAGCTGCTATGGTGTTTGTAATTTATGGTAGATTTTACAATATTTTGTAAAATAAATCATTCATATTCCAATTTTAGATAATATATGGAAATGTGATTTTTCAATAAGAAATTATACACATTTTCCTGCTCGTCTGTAATTGATTTTTGTGCTGTCAATAATCCATTAATATGATTATTTTCACTCAACGAAAGTTAATTATAGCACTCATAATATTCATTGTTCCTGTTGATGATTCTACTGTTTTCAGATTAAACTGAGAAAGCCTTGTTTTAGTATTCTTTCAATTTCTCAAGTATTTGTCTCTTTTTGTTCCATCTCCAGATGGCTCACTTGTCACTAGTTCTGTTGCCGATTCTACTAACGGTCCACTTTGCAGCCTGATGGAGACCCGATGCCCCCGAAATGAATAAGAGGTGCTGTCCATCGGCAGGGGTGTTCCGTTTACGGTCTTCCTCAAGGTATGGCAGGGTTGGATATTCCACTCTTGTTAATTGTCACACAGACGGCTACGTAACTATCCAGCACCGAGAAAAGGATACCTCCCACAGGCGAGTTAACTTCACTGCAAACTGGGCCACTTACAAGAGAGGATTCGGCATTATCAATGGCGAACAATGGTTGGGTAACGACTTCATACACTATCTCACGGAATACGGGAGTAAATTGATGGTGAATATGGGCAAAAAACACGGGGAGAAGTTTTTCACAATGGATAACTTCACAGTTGGGCCAAAGTACGATCTATTCCGCATGACATGGGGTGCGAGAAGTGCTGGAAACCTGTTTGGATATGACTTTATAGATTACCACAATAAGGCTGTTTTCTCTACATTTGACAAGGACGCTAAAACAAATAAATATGCTGAAAAATCTAGTGGTGGTTGGTGGTTCAATGAAAATGTTGGTTGCCATAAAATATTTTTAAATGGTGATCATGCACTCCACAATTCCAGTTCACCAACTGTTGAAAAGTTTGAAAATGCTAACTCCACTTTTAACATCGACTGGTCTGAAATGAAGGTCAAACCAAGGGGATGTTAAAATGTCGTCAATAGTTTTGTTATCTTGTCAATATAACATCACATGAAGTAGTTAATGATCTAAAACAATGCTCCCTTATTTTATTTCAGATATTCACCCTCCTAATTAAATGTAACTCTCTTTACCATGCATCACAGCTTTGTGTTTGGTTATTACTCTTAATAATTAATTCCTCCTTTCTTGCTAATAATATGAATGTATTCAGTTTTATGGTTGGTTGATTCAATATAACTTTTGCAGATCAACAAATATTTTTTCAATTAATATATTTATGCGTATGAAATTCAGGTAAAGTATATAATCCATTATAGTAAAAGTAAAAAGAAGAAAACCAGAATTAAAAGTAAATTTTCCTAACTAACAAAACAACTTTTGCATTCTTTAGAGACAAAATTTAGGATTTTCTTATAAAAATTAAATCAAAAGCAAAACAACAAAAACAACTTAAAATACCTAAAAAATTCAGCAATACAAATATTTTAGATATATTTCTATCCGCTTTAAGTACATCACAATATTTATATGGGACGATTAAATTTTTAAAAATATAGTTTTAAATTTTTCCAAAAAACTAATAATTTTATCCAGCACAGAGTAACAATAGACAAATGTTCACCTCTTATTGATTTCATAATCATCGCGCTGTAAAATTTCGTGAATAAAAATAGTTCTATAATAATATATTTGATGTAAATGGGTTGGAAAAAAGTAGTATTAAATACTTTAATTAAATTAATTTTAATAGCAAGTATTTATTCATACAATTTTAGCCTTAATAAGTTGTCGGCAATAAATAACTTATTTCCTGTGTATCTAACACTATTTTTCTACATAAACGATTTAATTGTTGTGAATCTTCGAAACATTATTTTGCAAAAACTTTCGTGTAGCGAATAATATAATACAGAATCAATAAAAGTCAAAGCTCTGATCATATTATTACTTTATAATATTCAAGCATATAATAAAAGTAACAATGCTACATCGGAATATCGATTAATTACATTTTCAGAGCCCTCATGATGATTATCTCCAAAATGTATTTTAAGGTTGATTTCTTTTAACATCGATCACAGAAATATTTTGATCTCGTTTCTAGTTAAATTCGCAATAATTAATGTCCTGCTTATCTATAAGTTAATTTTATACAACAAAAAAGCCATAAATTGTTTGTTTTTTACAAATTATGAACAATTCTTGATAAGTTCCATTATTTCTCAAAAATGATATATATTGGAATCTATGAAAACAGATCTTACATGTTTACAGCGTAAAAGAATTGTTTGAGAGAAGGTATTGGTTGCTTTCAAATCTCGAGGCTTGGGTAGATTTTATTTATGAAATAATTTAAATCATATGTCGTATAGTCTTTGTCATGTCATAATCATAAAATAAATCGTAATAATAACAAGAATAATATCTTTTAAATCAAAATAATAATATATTAAATTATTAATCTGTATTTAACGATTCAGTATAAATAAATCACTACTTATTACAAAAAACAAACAAAAAATAAACTTTTTGCAGAAAGACTGTTTAAATTGGCTTTTTGTAGACTATTTTGTTTTTCCTTTTTTATTTGTGAGGTTTTCATCATAACTTCAAACATTTTTGTTCCCATATAATCACACTTGCATAATTACACATGTATTAATGTAAGCGAAAGCTTCAAATAGCGTTTTATTCATAGATGCTCTAACCTTTTTCTTATATATGTCATTTCTTTATAATTTCCTTTGGTACTCCGGTATATATGTATGTATATGTATATTTGGACTTTTTATCACGTTTCTATATTACGCTCAAACTTTAATATTTTCTGTGCAAACACAATTAAAATTGTTCCCCACAGTTTAGATTGTTTACCCTTCACCAAAATATTATAAACATAAAATATGACATTGCCCTTGAAATGTTTACTGCAATGTTTATCTTGATTAATAGTTTTTAAGATATATTTAAATACGAGAATTATTTGGAATGTTGTAAGTTTATAGCAATCAGGTTTTTGACGTAGCAATTTCCTTTTATAAGAAACAAAACCTCGTTTTAACTCTTATTTCATATTTTAAATATTGACATAATTTCTAAGATAAAGTAACATCGGGCTTTTGTGAAATTTCGATTTCCGAAAAGGGAGTCGTATTAATGAGCAAACGGACCTCGAGAGTTGATGTCCTTATAAACGGCGATGTCACAGTCACTCGTTACTCAATGTCGGATGATTTCCAATTTAATGTTGGTTCCACTGCTTCTCTTATTTCTGCCATTTGTACATCTTGTGTGTTGTACCGACTGTCCAACACACTTCAAAAGATATAACGGAAGTTCAGGGTGCTTTCATTTCCTCGACACAGGGCCGAAACCATTCTGCTCGGCCAATGAGATTTGTCACAATCTCGGCGGTGAGATCTTAACTGACAGTAGCGTACTTTCGTCCCAGCCCGATCCCACCAAGTACTTTTGGTTTGGAGGAAGCGATCTTCTTGAGGAACGAAACAAAGACAAGAATGGATGGCGATTTTTGAATGGGTCACTGATTGAAGACACACTTCGTTGGGCATCGGTTGAACCAAATGATGTCTATTCCATTGAAGACTGTATTACAGCGTCGTCGACGACGATGCTATATGACGTTTCATGTACCAACAGCTACTACGTTGTTTGTGAGTTTCCAAGAATCCCGAATGAAAGAGAAATGGAAAATTCTCATAATATGAAAGAGAGCAAGTTTGTCCTTGATGCTTCAAACACGCCCTTAACGAAAGGCCAAAATCGTGGGGCTTGTTTCAAGTCAATTGTAGCGACTAAGCTTCAATGCTCTCTAAGGTAAATGTTTTCGTTATCTCAAGGTGTATATCTTTACAAATACATATTTAACATGTTATAAATCCTTTTTGTGCACGTTATCTAAGTTCCTAAATAAAAGAAATTATAATGAAATCTTTACATAGACAAGAAAATCTATATTTCAAACAGCTTCAACTGACCTGATCGATATAGTCGCTGGAAATAAATCCCTTTTATTCTATATAAAGCACATAAATAATTAATTAAGTTAATTCTGTATAAAAAATTAATTAATTTCGTCTTATCAATTTACATCTTTATGTATGGTGTAAATAATAATACAATACTTTCTGTTTTCCAATGTAAATGTTTTGCTATTATAAGAATTATGAGACATATTTGACATTATTATAGATATTCCTGTATTGTGAGTAATTCTTTCATTTCATTGAGAAACAAATAAACGTATGCTTCGTAAATGTCGTTTAATGTAGATACTTTGGCGATAACATAAAAGACAGCCACTTTTGAGTCCAATTCGCGCTAATTTCTCTGAGTCTCGAAGAAAGGAACTGAAGACCGTTACTAATGGCAGCTAATAGCGATTGACTCAAGTTCTCATAGAAACTTGGTAAAACAATTTGCTTTTCTTCGTGACAAGCCCGTCCACACACCCCGTATATAACAATAAACAAGCTGGCTTAATTGGATTCTTATTTTACCACATCCAGCTAATTCATCAGACTTGGCCCCTTGCGACTATCGTTTCAGCCTTTGAAATCAAATTTAATAATGAGTAATTTTTTACTGTTCTAACAGCTGTTTAATATATATACATATTTGCTTGTAGGTATAATACTGTATAATAAGGTGTATATATCTTATTTCATATTATTCTTGTTATGTAATTAAACCGGACTAACATTTTTGAACAAACAACAAGCAAGCCTGACATTAGTTGGTGATTTCACACTATACTAACGCATTTTAATAACGGTACTCTTACGAATTGGACAGCGCTTTTCGATCGTGTTTCGAGGTCTCTTCAACGGTCCAAAGTCATTATATTGATTCAAAATACGGCAGCAGCAGGCCACTGATTTATTCCAAATAAAACGACATTTACATACTGCGAGTCCATCTAGCTACAGCTTCGTCTTTAGAAAGCATGTAAACCATAGAGTTACTGTAGGACCATGATGTAAACATGGTTTTCTAAGCTGCATTTGCAATAAATTGGAGTTGTATAACTGCGGTTGTATTTTGCAACATTCCGAGGTGTGTGGGCTGTAGCTGAAGAGGCCTGACGAACTGACAAGGTCGAAACAGCATAGTCAATCTCTCTTGGTAGCTGCTATAGTACCTAGTTATACTTGCGGGAGCTACGTACTTCTGAAATTTATCTAATTTGAGCTCAAAAGGTTTGTTAGGCTGAATAAATTGCTACAAACCTATGATTGAAAACCTGTTGTGCTCAAATTTTGATAATTTTCAGAAGTAGCTCCGAACTATACTATAGTAATATACATTAGTAATAACCTATTTATAATTTCACTCTTTTATAATTATATTGATTTTTCCCCGTCTTTTACATAATTTCCAGCTGTTTAGTCTCCCAACACAAGTGTTACTCCTTCTATCACACTTCAGAGGACAATACCTGCCATCTTTCGCTCTTCACAGACGCTCTCATGGAAGTCAGTCTGATGGGTGGACGCAAGAATTGGAAGCGATATCAGCGCGTTTAATTGGTTGACCTGAATTACTGGTGGGCGACCTCGGCAAACATTCAATTCACTAGAAACCTATTTGTTACAACAGTTCCTTGTATAACCGGTGTACTGTTCTTATTAATGTAACAACTTTTTAAAACGATTATGCGAATAAATTATCCATGCGATCTTAAGCAGATTACCTCTTCTTCGCGTTAATAGCTGATATCCAAGTATGGAAATAGTACTTTTCTTAAAATTTTCTTCTCACATATCGAGGCTAATATTTCGTAGCATATTGATTAGTAAGATTGTTGTACTGCTTTTTATTGATGAAATTGCCTATAATACATATAACCTAATATACTTAAATATTTGTTTTACTTTATTTTATATAGATAGAATGACTGTCTCAACAAATGGCGTAACAATTTGTAGTCAAAAGTATAGATCTTTTATATATTTTAAATTACTACTATAAAAAGACTAATAAAACTTAATTATTGATATTTTTTATAATAATATGCAAATAGGTAAGCAATATACTTTCTTTATTGAAATAATAAACGTTGACCACAAGCTAAAAATGCACAAAATGTCAGTGAAAATATTTAAGATTGTCATTCTATGTACCTATATATGTGTCCGTAAAGTCACTCCGCACGTTAAACTTTTAAATTTAAAACAAATTTGTCACATGACACAACATTTACATAACAAAAATTTCACACAAACAAACAAAATTTGTCACTTATATTTGTGTAGAGTAACTATGTAAATACTTATATTTGTGTAGAGTAACTATGCAAATACTTATATTTGTGTAGAGTAACTATGTAAATACTTATATTTGTGTAGAGAAACTATGCAAATACTTATATTTGTGTAGAGTAACTATGCAAATACTTATATTTGTGTAGAGTAACTATGCAAATACTTATATTTGTGTAGAGAAACTATGCAAATACTTATATTTATGTAGAGTAACTATGCAAATACTTATATTTGTTTAGAGTAACTATGCAAATACTTATATTTGTGTAGAGTAACTATGCAAATACTTATATTTGTACAGAGTAACTATGCAAATACTTATATTTGTGTAGAGTAACTATGCAAATACCTAAATTTGTGTAAGTTCAGATACAATTGGAGTTGGAATACTGTTATGGCAGATATTTAAATATTATATTATTGATTACGTAACAATATGCAGATAGTAGTGCGGAATATCTTTAGGGACAACTGTTTATATTAATACATGTCTATGCTAATTTAAAAATGATTGATAATATCGATTTTGGACACTACAGATTTTATCATATATCTTTAAATAGTTTCATGATGCCTTATATTTATTAGTTCTTGAATTTCATGAAAATTTAATATACTTCATAATAATATCACGTTTTTGGAATAATCGATATATTTGAAACTGCATCCTTCCCCAGATTTTTAATTTCATTAGATTAAATGTAATTTCCTTCAAGGTTAACAATAAAACTCACGTTTATTCCACTTTAAATGGTGCATAACATTGAGATAGTAAAGTCATGTTTATAACATGAGGACAACACACTATAGTAAAAAAAAGAAATAATATGCTTGATCAAGCATACGCTGATGGTGCTGGTAGGAATTTTAATGTTTAAATCGAAGCATCAATAAATGTTTGAAAGAAGCATTGCATTTGTATGAAGCGGTTTAATAAATTTTGCATAATTTGCTGACAAAATATCGAAATATTATATGAAATAATGGAATCATGTCTTCACTTATTACATAAAAATAAACTTAAGTAATATTCTAAAATACTGCCAATTAAAGAATTAAAGATTTGTCTCTTCACATTTTGCATGCATAATTAAACATTTTAATTGAGCTTCAATTATTAAAACGATAATTTTCCTTTCTCACTGCTCTAATATCAAATACAAGAAGTTAAATAAAAAGCACGAAATCCCTTTTCACATGGTGTTCAAACAGACATGTTTGTTTGATATTTCGTATAGCTAGTAGATGCTATCTCAGAGAATCATACACTGGAAGTGTATCATACAAATAACGTGGAGCATCCTAAGTCAGCAGGACTTTCTCTTTCGTATGTCCTCATAGTTGTTATTCATGTCCTTGGTCATATGGAGCTTTTGATCTCCCATCAGTTGAAGTTCTTCAGCAGTTCTAGCAAACTCACGGAGATTCTTATAAGACGACTAGAGTTGGCATCGCCTTGAAGTGTATAAAATGGAGGCGGTTGTAATTTTATGCAACTCGAGATAAACCCAAAGCGGCCATTCCAATAATTATCCAACCAGTTCTCCAAATGTGGCTAAAACAACAGCTCATTTGAAGTGTTACGGAGGAATTTATTGCTCGATCGATCCAATCGCGATAGGCACTCACTGCCGAGAAGACCGTGGGTATGGCATGATTGCAGGTTCCCTTCTTGTAGAAGCTACTAATGCCATACTGTATCCAATCCCAACTTCTCTTGCCATTCGTGTCGTTGAAGAACCTTTGAAAGTAAAGCGGGCCACCCGAGTCAGCTTTACAGGTTGAACTGGGGGACTGGATGGCGCAGATGTACTTCTCGTTCAAGTCTTTAGTGGGATAAAAGGGAGCGCACTGGTGCGGCGAGACAATCTAGACGAAGAAAGAATTACAAAAACACATTTTTATATACGAAATTTTGTTTAATTTCAATTCATAGTAATTCATAGGAATTTATAGGAATTTGGCAAAAGTAAAAGTAAAATGTTTTAATCAATAAACGTTAACAAGGTATAGTCTGTCTGTGGCCAGAACACTTTTCGGTACTCAAAAAAGGGGGAAGTGTGTTATCTATCGTTTGCAAGCTATATTGATGTATGGATTCTAAAATATATGATAGACATTCCCATTTGATAGCTGGAACAAATCATTCAAATTTGTCTGATTTCCCATTTTTAAAAATAGGATCAGTTTCCGAATTTTGACCCAATTTTCATGAAAATGACTATTAAGAAAAATAATGTTTTAATTATTATTCATAATAATTTGTTGCATATCAAATTGTTTATTGAAGAGACTTTCTTCATATTACAAGCGTTTCAAAACGCATTGACTAAATTATTTAGTAGCCATAAATAGTTTAATATAGTTTCCAAACCATTTTATAGCTAAAATAAGCCTACAAAAGGCTGGGAACTGCTATTCTAAAGTTATTATCATGATTTATATATTTAATGTTGCTTGTAATATGTAGAAATCCCTTCGATAAACCAAATAACATGCAACATTTCATTATAAATAATAGTTAATATATGCATTTTCATGAAAATGAGGTCAAAACAAGTTAAATACACAGAACATTTTCCTATTCTGTTAATTGGGAAATCAGAAAAGGGTATTAATTCGTTCCAACTACACAAAAGAGACTGTCTATAATATATAGATTTCTATCTAACCCTGTATATCAAACTCTTCCTCCATTGTTTGGGTACCGGCAACGCTCTTATTTGCTCCTGGTCCATATGGACTAGCATACCACACATCTATAGTACAGACTACCTATATTGCATTTTATAGAAATTAAATGACATCTCAAACTAGAATTTTGTACGAAGAAAGTATATTTTCTATAAATAAATGTATAAATAGTTCTTCTTGTATCGGTGAACCATTTTATGCATGTTCAATGACACGGGATGTTTGTGTTTAAAAATAAAGATTTCTACGATTGAAGTTGCTTGAAGAGGGATTTCTTTACTTTGACTAACACAAATTAAAGGTAAAATGTATCGGCCAATGTAACTGTTGCTGAAAATATATCTTTAGATACGTCCCGTTTAATAGTGCCTAGAGTATTTATTATAATTAGGTATTATTGCATTTTTCGTATTACTGACAATATAACATTTTCTATAATAAAACTTTTTGGTCTGGTCATGGTGGTCTAAATGTTTACCAACGAATTACTTAATATCTAAGAATCAGATAATATGTGCTAATAAATCTGTAGATATATATAATTATCGATTAATTATTTTTTATTAAATCATACATATTAATTTTTGATTTAACACCGCCTTGATTTGACTTTTATACGATGGTGGCGTTTATTTCACTGCATGAAATTGTAATGCAGCATTTATTTAATTAGTCACGGATAACGAAAAACTCTTCATTCACTCAGATCGACGAGTGGATGTATCTAATTGGTCAATAGGTAGGTATGAAACCATCAGAGCATAATGAGCGAACCTACTTGTAAAACTTTGAAAAAAATATATATAGTATTACATTACATTGAGTAGAAATATAATAATGCAGCGATTAATTATTCGAGGTCGGCATTTTTTAAGCTAAATCAGAATTGAATGCCACGTTTAATCGATGTTGGAGTTTATTTGACCGCGGCATTTAATCAATTTAATCAAGAAATATGGTAGGTAACTACTTATTAGTAGACATGCCCATAGAGTAATTATACATATGTAGAGTTTCAACTCTTATTGATTCTGTATGCAGTTTTATACTACTATGTTGATACCCGAAAGCGTTTTGCAAAATAATGTTTTAAAAACTGACAGAAATTAAATCCTTTATGTAGTAAAACAGTTTTTGATACAGAGGCCATGAATTATATATTACAGACAACTTACGTATGTTAGAATTGTATGGACATGTATATTTTGCTCTTAAAATGAATTTAATACAAATATTTAATACTACTTTGTTGATGCCCATTTACATCAAATTCATTAAAATAAAACGATTTTATATTGACAAAACTGAACAACGCTATGCATATGAAATCAATAAGAGTCCAAACTCTATGTATAATTGCTCTATGATTTTTATAATATTATACTGAAAAATATGATTCACTTATTTTTGCATAATGACCATCCTACCGTTGATGTTTCCACTTAATATTCCATATATTTTAAATTTATATGGAGAACTTCACAACTACAGCCACACAATAAGAAATATATATATATATTAAATTTTCAAAAATGTTCTTATATATTTATTTTCATATATATACAAATATTTTCAAATCTTATTAATTTGAAATTTTAGATAAAAACAGTTAATCTGTAGTTCATTTCTACATAATAGATTGTTGAATTGTTTTTTATTGTTATTTGTCATATCACCATACTTTTTACTTAAATTTTACGAACAGAAACAGTTCCTGTGTCACCCTTCAATCAAACGGGACGACCCGCTTATTCTAGAACGCATCGACTATGAGAACAAACTGTCTGCACTACGCAAGTCAATGAAACCCGGTGGTACCCCATCATCAACCCCATCCACTCTGTCCCGACTGGGCCATTCCGCTGCTGCCTCCCCCTCCCCTGCCAGTGATACTACTCTCGTCTCCAAGATAAAAGTATCTGCCGTTAACCACTCATTCTCCACACCAGCTGGTCATAAGAAAAAAGTTTTTGAAAAATCTACTCAGGTAATAATAATTGCATGTTAAAACAAATTTCTGTCAGTGTTGATATTTTGTTCTATATATCGCAATTTATTCGGCATAAATAATTTTACACTACTTTCAAGATTACTAGTAGTATATAATTATATAAACAATTGTTATTTGTATTAAACATTTTTTACTGTGTACGTTATATTGCTTTTTTTCTGTTATTTTCAAAATACCTTACAATACGCGTAGTATACCTACAACCATTTATACATTGCTTTTTCTTGATTACTTAGCGTGTTAACTACCGATATGGCTTCCTGCCTCGTATGAAGCGGAAGAAAATAATCCATCAATACATATGGTACACGGTGTATGGTTTGGAACGGGATGCCAAGCCCGTTATCCCTCAAGTAATAACATTTATATTGTGTATTAATATTTCATTTTACTGTATACTTTTATTGAGTGAATAACGGAATATTATAAATATTAATATAGTAATATATTCTCTCTATTTTTAGGATGATGTCAATGGTCTTCCTCCTGTTTATGTCGACGATTGGTCTTGGAAAAGATATGTTCGACCGTCTACAAAATACCCTGGTATTTCTATTATTTCCATAACTATATTTATGTTTCATTCATAATATCATAAAGAATATCGATTTTTGTAATATTTTTCCACCTTATAGATTTTCCGAACGGTTGGGTTCTCCTTGATGACATTCTGCTCAACATACCAATTGGAATCCTTTCCAGCATAATCAACGTTCGATTTGACCTCCCTGAATTTGAAACCCTTCTTTATGAGCCCCAAACTAGGATACTTCCACTGTTCGCAGCGTCTGACGACGTTAAGGCGGCTTTCTTGGACAATCGCACCACCTGTCTAGCTGCTGCTCATCTCGTTGAAAGTATGGCTCCTTTCGGTCTTATTTCCGTTAAGGACATGCCGTGTTCTTTGGCAAAAAATCAGGTACATGTTTCAAAGTTTAATTTGCGTAATTGATTTATGAAGTTGCTTTATATAACCATTATTTATTGATAATAATATTATATAAAAGATAACTTATCATGTCCTTCACAGTCAATATTATATACTATCAATTATGACCATTATATTGACACTCTTTTGTATGTAGCTTTTTAATATATAATTATATGTACATATAATATGCTCGTATAATATGTTATTTTAATATATTATATAAATATAGCCGCTGTTTATCTAAGCGAATTCTCAGTTAATAGATTATAGTTTCTAGTTCAATGGCTAATTACTCCTGTTATAAACTGCATATAACACGTTCATGTCCGGCATACTTTATATTTATTTTTATATTTTTACTTTAGAACATGATCAAACATTCTTTTATTAACAATTTGTTTTTAATTATGTTTGATGTAATCGCATATTAATTATGCACAGGCTTTTTGTAGCCTTAATATGAATTAATCTTTAGTCAAATTTCTATTTGATTATGAACATTAATCATTTATGTTCAAACAACTATAATGCTATGTATTTTATCGATTTCAGATGGTTATCTTTGTTCATACGCGTGCTACTCTTCTTGACACCAGGTCATCTGGCTATGGCTACAATATCGTTACTGAAAAGGATTATCCTAAAATATCATTCTACTTTAAGTCAGCGAGGGATGTCGAGCTTTACTGGCAGTTCATGATGGAAATTGCTTTAAATACTCCCTTGGGTAAGTTTTCCTTAATAATGCCCCATAATGTTTGCACTGATCATTACACTTCATTACTGGATAGTGTGTACGCACTATCAGCTTAAGACCATCCTTTTTTAATTGCTAAATTATAATTTCTCGAGTTAAAATGTGTAATAAATCGTTATTATGCATACAGTACTTATGTTGTTACCTTTTTACGTTTTGTATTATTATCTGTGAAATGGAAACATTTTAGCAATATGCTTAATATACTCTTTAGATTTTATACCATGTCTTTACATATTCGCTTTATTATTTTATTTTTATACATCAAACGACTCCTTGTTCAAGAACATTTTAAAGTAATATATATCACAGTAGTTATCTTTACGCCCCCCCCCCCTCCCTCCACTTCGTTCTCCGGTTCGTTCAACCAGGCCGTCGAGTTCCTGAATACACCAACAACTGCAACAACGATCGGTCCATGCGAAACTACTCCGTCCCTCCTGTGAAATCGGTGGATGATGTGTCCGAGCTGGGTGAACGCCGGTTTGAGTTTATGGGCGCCTGTGGCGTGGACTCACGGGAGTACGTGCACATAACGCGTTCCTGGCGCTTCCAGTTCCTCCCAATTCCTTGTCCCACAATGGTTCTCCCCAGAACTAGTGGGGTGTCAGCTTCAGTGGCGAAAAAACGTCTTGCCTGTGGCGCACCCAAACCTACACGTATGGAGGAGTCCATGGTTCCAGTCTACAATACGCTGTTTGAGGGTAAATGGATAAACTTCGTGATTGTTATTCTTGTTTAATTAAGCCATTGTTAGTTTTCCGTTTTATTGCATGACATTATTACTAAAATAATATCCACTAAAGATATTATTATTACTGATTTACTATTTTTTAAATAGGGTTATATTAAACTACTAGTAAGGTACATAGTTATGCTGCATAATTTCTAGTTAAATAATAATACAATTTATATAGAATTATTGATAGCATTTATTTAAAAATGTAATTATTTTTGATTTCATGTTAATGTATATAATATATAAAATAAGTTAATGTGTGTTTATTTCTTTTTCTTTTATTTGTTATTGGTAATTACTGGTAAATTACTGGTAATATTATTTCACAAATTTGATCGTAAAGTATTTGAATACGATAATCTAAATTAGTTGTAATGAAGGACTTAATAATTAGAGATTTATCATGTTCTTTAAATTATTGATAAACTGCCTGATCCGATGGATAGAACGCAGTTAGAGAAACTATTTGTGACAAATGAGAGATCTTGGCACAGTCGGAAACAGGAATTGAATTACCGAAATCGTGGACCTCTTTGATGTTAAGTTGAGTAACTTTAGAATGTGACCACACACGAATACGGCATTATTATCTGGAATGAGCTTCAGACGGTTGAAGATAAACCAGTTGCTAATGTGGTAAAGGCAATTAGTCACTGTATAAAAATGTTCTCTTTGTATCTTATCGTAGTATTTCTTCGCTTAACAATCATTCGTGCCTCTTCTCCTCTTTCATCGCAGATGTGAACTTGACCTCTGAAATTGAGGAATTGCGGAAGCACGCCCCTCCTCTCCCCCAACCTTTGGTAACTGGATCCTCTACCCCTGTCACTACTTCTGCCACAGCGGGTAAAAATGTGTTATCTTCGGGAGTCAATGGTGTCACTACCTCTGCACTACCCTCACCTGCCAAGGAAACTAAGAAAGTCAAGGATATAAGTGAGATGTCATTTTTTAGCGAATAACTGTTGAATATTATCTCTGTGTGGTATCCAAGCTAGACAATATTTTTATTTAAATCATTGACTTTATTATATTATTATTCTGGAGGATTAAAAAATATTATCACCGGTAAATCTAAATAGACCGTATCAAGATACTAAGTGACTCCGTCAGTCACTCTTGGAATTCTATGCTTCTTTTTTCAGACTTTGTACCTTAATGATTGTGCTGTTATATAATTTTAATCGGAACTCATACTAACCTTGCTTTTATATTATTTTTTTATTACTTCTACTCAGTTGGGAATATTATTTTTTCAGAATCGTATTAATAAAGATTCTACGATTTATTACTGCCTTCTGTGACTTTTCGCCCTCAATATATACGTGATATATGTTTAATCAAACTTTAAATTTGTCTCGACTTGTACATTTCAGTTGATGATATCGATCGAAAAATCATCCACTATTTACAGAAGAAACGCGCAGTATGGTCTCCCAAAGAGGATTATTTGGTAACTTCAAATAACTTATACTATTTTAGGCCTATTAAAATATTCAGAAGGAAAACTGAATTGTTTTTATGGTACAATGATTACTATACTGCTATTGTATTATCAATAAATTATTATAATTGAAATTATGTTTAAACCATACAGTAATTAAACAGAGTGATTAAACTCTTATTGATTCTGTATACAGTTTAGTACTACTATTCAGCTACCCGAAAGCTTTTGCAAAGTAATCTTTTTAAAATTCACAGCAATTAAATCGTTTGTGTAGTAAAGTTTTAGATATACAATCATTTTACAGACATTTTACTTATGTAAAATTTTATGAATATATATATATTTGCTCTTAGCATTATTTAATATTGACGAGCATTTAGTGTTTTTCACCCTGAGCGGTTAAAATTAAAATAGAACATGGAGGTATATAAAGCAAAAAGTATCTAAAATATAGTATGACATATTAAATTGGGGATAGTGATACAAATGGCAGTTTGTATAAGATAACATATATAAAATCAATAGGACTCAAAACTCAGACTGTTTAGTTACTCTGGTTTAAGTTTAAAACAATTTAAGACATTGCTGTAAATGTGACCAGATGATAACTAACAAAACTGTTTAAGTACTTAATTTTAAGAATTGTGCATGCTCTAAATATGCATACTCTTCTCTAAAGAACTATGAATTGATCGCTAAATAATGATTTTACTTGTGGTTCTTATATTGTATTCTCCAAATTTTCAGATTATCCTGTGCAAAGTTGCTTCTCTCGTTATCGTCGGCAAAACAGCTCGCGATTCCATATGCCTTCCCTGGTTTCATGTGCGAGATGTTCTGCGTAAATACATTCCCAAGGTAACTGCAATAAATTGTTGCCAAATAACTGATGAAACAATAATTCTAGCAAAATATTGACTTCCTGTTATATTTTCATATTGTTAACGGTTTGAATTTTTCTGTCGCAAATTCGTTATATACATTTTTATTTTTTTCAGGAGGGTTCTGACAAGACCTCAGTTGCTTGTGCCCGAAGAGTGAACTTTCTGCTCCGTTTTAAGCCTCTCGCGCAAACAAACGCTAATGTCCTGCTAACTGAGGCACTCAATGAAGCTACGATCTTCGAAAAGGTAAGGATTCAACCTATGCACTCAGTAGTATAAATTGATCAGTAAATTAGTAACTTAATATAAACATTTTTATTCAATTTACGTATTGCACTTTGAATAATCTTAAGTATATAATTATGAAGTGTAGTAGGTAATTATAAGCCTATTATACATTAATTGTGCTATCGGGTTGCCCATGGTATTAGGTATCCCTAAAATCTCCAGTATAATCCATTAGAACGAAAGTTTCTTTAGGTTGATTCAATATACTTTCTCCTTATGTACATGATATTAGCTACCATAATATTATATAAATATTTGTTCATGATTCTATCTGTGAACTAAATTTGGTGTTCGTAATAAAAGGGTTCAAATATTGAGTTTTTTTATTTGCATTTTATTTGTATAATTCCTCTTCCTCTTACTATTCTCACTCAACACTCGCTAGTATCGTATTGGTGTTGGCCCCTGGAACCAACTTCTCCGCAAGTCTCCCGAAGAGGCCGTGGAACGCTTTGTGTCCCTGGTGGACCAACTGGTGGCCAAGTTTGGCATGTCCACGAGTGACGTCGCCCGCACGCCCTTGCCCTCCTGTATGGCCGGTTCGAGCAACCAACTCATGCAGCCAGGAGGGCCCGAAGGTGCAGGTTCAGTCAGCCAAGGCCTCATGGAACTGCCTGACTCTCTGGAACAGGTCAATGCTAGGTTTTCTGTAAGAAGACTCGTCTCAGCGGCCCCCATGAGGAAGCTCTTTTTTGACTGTAATAACCTTGAGGAGATCACTGTTATGATGCTCTATAACGTTATTCTTGTAAGTTAATGGTTTCTTTTTATCAAATTTAATTTTGTAAAAACGTTTAATACTTTTTTTAATCAAATGGTTGTTTATTGCTATAATATAAAGTTTACTACTACTAAATTAATAAGTTTCTGGTTTTATTTTTATTTAAAAAATTGTCTTACTTTGAATTTAAGTGCTTAGTTAATCTGATTGAAATCATTTTGAGAAAAACAGATTTTTATTGATCATTTGGATATGTTTTAATAATAGTTTCTTTATTTGAAATAAATAGCAAAAATATTTGTGTAATGTTGTTCAATTTGGTGGTTTACATTTTTGGGTTGTGTGCTATCATTGTCTTTACAATTAATTGATTTAAATATACAAACAAATTCAAAGGATTTGTATTATTTATATAAATCATCAATATAGACAACGCTATAATTGTAAATTCCTTTCTGAACAATCGATAGTAGATCTAACTTCATCTTTAAAATTCTATAATTTTGTGGTATGTGATATTTATTATCCTTGAGTCCTCTTTATTGATTAATTATTTAATTTGTAAAAGATTATTATCTAGTTGTCATATTATTGAGAAATTACTTCACTACATAACGTATTAACTTCTAGCTAACTGGTATCTACAGTTTTATGATAATACTTATCAACCCTGGTTTTCTTCATTAATTTTTTTCGTAGTATTAATGAAATTTAAGATAACAAGTTTTAGTGCATTTTTTAATTCTTTTGTTGCTTCAGGGCTCCTTCAAACTGGGAGTAAATAATAGTATCATGGAGAAGCATTTGACCCACAGCATTCTCAGTCAGTACCCGCAGAAGATCATCCTCAAAGCCATTGAGTTTATGCAGGGAAACCGGGTTGTCACACGTCCCAAGTCTAGCGATGTGAGTTCTGTTTTCCTTTATAGCAAATTTATTTATATACATAAGACTTAATAGGCATGAGTCCATTTTTCCTTTTTTTTGTTACAACATAACGATTAAAGATGCCTATAAGTAAAACATTGCAGAATTTCTTTCAAATCCAAGTAGATATTAGAAGAGCACTAACATCTGTTTACTTTATGATGTAAATTTATTTTGTCACTTTTGTTTTAATTTAGACTATTTTAAGAAATACATATTCTCGCAAAATGATTATAAAAATGTTAATTTTATATGTACATTTTATTCTCTTTCTAATGTTTTTATATTCTTAGGCCAAGGATTGCAACAAAACGATTGGGCCAATGAGGTTAAAACTATGTCGAAGGTATGTTGCATATATTATTTATATTTAGTTTTCATTCGCTATATTTGATTGCGTTTTAGCTTTAATACTCATTAACAAGAATTTGTATTTTTTGTGTTCTACAGTGTTTAATTTCATAGTGAAATTTCTATATTTTTTTGTCGTTTCCTGAAACTCTTCATTATTTTCTTCCGTATAACCTATAATTATGAACTGTATAATATAGATTAATAATTCAAGATAGCTTATTATTATTATTTATTGGGTTTGCATATTTCTCGATAAATCCTAGGAAGACAATCAACCTGAGCAATTATTGAACAATATTAATAATATTCGTTTTGTCGGAGATTCTCATCAACGGAGCTGTAATTGTATATAGAGACGACACAACTAGCCAGTATTTGCGTCTGCTACTTTTTTTATTTCTTTTTTATATAATGTATATTTGAAAGATGTGACGGCACATAAGTATGACAAACCAAACGAAGTCTTTCGGGTCGCTAAAACTACTTAACTTTTAGAGGTAGTTTTGTACAACTTTTTGTTATTATCCTCAATAACATAATAATAAAAATAATAATGTCAGAAATTTATGACAGAGCTACAGATTTTTTTGTTATAGTGTACAGGTGATTCAATGAAATAACGATTTCAAATTTTCTCAATGAACGACGATTGATTGGACTTTACCAAGAAATCATTGGTTAATTTTCTGAATTCAGAGTCGTTAAAAAGTATTGATATTATTCCACGTGAACGCTACTGTGGAGAGGGATTCTTCGTTAATGAAAGTATTGTTTTGGAAAATCTCAAAGATTTAAAAAATCTTTCAGCTAATGTTTTGACAGTAAAATTAAGTTTATTTTCATGTTTAGATTACCTCATACATTGTTTTGATTCAATCTGCGAGGTCTGTAAGACTGGAACTTAAAAAGTCTGTCTTGAAAAACATTCTACTGATACAGCGATAATTTTGGAGAAGCAGAAAATACATGAGCATATTTACTGTAACACATTTTATAATAAGAATTTATATATGCCTTTTTATTATTAATTATTCATAAAATAAGGAAAAATAATATGTTTTTCACTATAATAGAACTTTGTAACTATGTGTTGAGAATTTCAAATCCATAACTTGCCTATAATTTCATAAATGAGTTTTTTAATATTTTTTCGTCATTTTATTGCAATTTTCGATCAATTTATGAGATCAGATTAGATCAGTATTATATATACCTACTATTGTACAACTGATTTTGTTCGACGCATTGACATTAATCCATATAGACAGAATGTCAACATAAATAATTTTCAATTAAAATATTGTACTACTTTATACGCTGGTGTTCAATTTTTAGCGATTAAAAATACATAAAATATACTAACAAATTTACATATTATTATTATTATATAGTTCATTTGATCATTAATCGTAGCGAAAAATCACAACAAATTCTGCAATTTCAACTAAGTAAAAATAACTCGTAGCATTCATTAAAAACAAAAACATCGATTTTTATGATTTTTGGTCACCCATTTTACTTCATCAAATGAGTGCGCCGTTAATCCAAGGTTTAAACAATCTAGTTTATACAGTATATTTATTTATATCTCTTCCGCAGCTACGAACAGAACTGCCTCTCGGACCTGTTCAACTACACCAGGCACATACTGGAGGGGGCGCGCAATCTCCACGAAATTCTCGAAGTCCGCTACCCTGTCCTCTATCTCAAGAATATTTCCACGGGAGCGCTTGTCTCTTTACTACTCAGCTTCTTCTATGACGAACGGGTGCGCAACTGCATTAAGGATTTACTAGACATTCATTTAATTTATTTATTTACCTATGATTCAAATTTCCTAAAGTTGGAATTTATATGTGATCATTTTATTTTGAAATGTTTCTGTGCTTATATCTGATAAACTATAATATTCATTTTCAAAATGTATTTTTAAAAACCAACTGGTTATTTACCCACAGTAGAGGTACTTATATGTTACATTAAATAATATAAATAACCTTTAGAAGACGATCACGCCAGAGTGATCGTCTGGCGTGATTATTTATATTGCAAATTTTTAATAACTGAATAGTAGAATATTTAAGTGGTGGGTTATTTTACGCATTTTGTCAATGTAATAAACTTTATTGCTCACTAAAAGTTTAATTTGGTAGCTAATATTGTTTTTTTAAAACCAATTTTATACTATCTTATAATATTATATGAAGTAATTTACAATTTTCTGACCTTTAAAACTATTGTATATTGTAATTATGTTTGATTATAAAGTTTGCTATTTTTAAAGAGTAAGTCAGAAATTTAACCGAAATAACAAATTATATTGACCTGGACCTGTTCAGTAGATAAAACTACAATATTATAAATGCAAACATAATTATGATATATTTGAAAGTTATTTAAATTTACTTATTCGATATTATGATAGAGATTTTAGAATAACATGTCATTTTCATGAAAAGTGTTACTAGCGATTAGCAACTAATCGAGTAAAATCAAAAGGTTAATTCTAATTATGACTCAAATGGAAAATTTAATAAAATGTTACTTTGATTAATATGGATGGAGATAATTGTTATCAAACAATTAAATTGACATAATATTTATGGTGCTAATAGTCATAGTCTGATTGCCAGAAAAACAGAAGATTAAAGTAAACTAATGAAATCCGTTAGATTACATAAATGATGCACTCCCGCCAAAAATGTGAGGTCCATTTAACCCTATTCTTTTATCCCACAGCTGTTTTCTGTCATTTTAATTGAAAATGACGTATTGGCGTATATACTTCAGTGAGAAATTCTAAAAGGATCTTTAATAAATTAATAACTCATTGTGTCATAATATGCATATTTAGTCAGTTTGACTTTAGTTAAGTTACATCTTTTAAAAAATAACAAGGATATTTGGTTATTTTTGAATTAACGTGCAATCGCAATGTATTATTATATGATTTTCGTTTACCGAGAAAATATCAGTTTAATATCAAAAGATGAGCAGCGTCTTTAAATTATAGTAAAACGTTTTATAATATATTTATACGCTATTATCCATTATTTTGGAGGAAATAACGTGTTATATACTTTAATATTGTTATGTCATGTTTGTGTAGAAAAAAATACTGTTTGAATTATATGGCAAGTTTCACGACTTTGAAATTCAACAGAAAATAATAGGAGTGGCGGAACCAGCTGATTCGGGCCTCCCTCCCCATCCCCACGCTGCGAACGTTTATCGTGGTTCGAATTGATGTCTATCCTTAACCATTCCAGTAACCAAACTTCGACAGATATATTCGCCTCCCTTCTCATAACTAAACAAATGAATTTTCAAAATTTATAAAACACAAATCGCTATACACATGCAGAAGTAAAGTTACAGCATTAGATTTTCTTATTTTGTGTGCATTAATTGTGATCAGACCAAAAACTAATGTTCTTATTGATTATTTTAAAGTTTTTATAGTCCTAATTAATTAATAGAAATTATATAAAACATGTGTATTAATGTTTCAAAGAAATACACTTGATGTATTATCTTCTTTTTTTATGTAATTTAACTGGACATTACTTCGCCACGGGTGTGTTATATAACAATGTAAATAAATTTACATGAAAAAATTGATGTATAGAGAACGTTTTAAATATCCAAATACTATTTTCAGCTTGGTGAGTCATCATTGGATTTTTCCGAACAAAACATTTCGAACACCAACAAGACTGGTGAGATTGACATTCTGATGCTATATTTATTATATATAGGATTTTATATACATAATAATATGTAATGGAGTACTTATATTATACTGGACTGCTTCTCTACCATTGAATCTAACAATGCAGTTGAAATATCGTATTGCAGAATAGAATTATTGATTATACTTACAAATACACTTGAACGAGAAGTACTGTTAGAATGAGTAAAATGGCAAAAATCTTCCTTTTATTCTCCATATAGCATCAAGTTCTCTGGAGACCTGTGTGGATGCTAAAAGTGGCATGTGTTCACGGGGCTCGGTCCTCAAGAACGTGCTGGGCATGGAGTTGACAGACCGCCGTGTTGATGCTAACATTCGCATCGAGGAGGGCCGAATATCGCTCTGGCCCAACTATCCCGAGCTGGAGAATCGATGGCAAAACCTTGAGAAAGGCTGGGTCCGCCTCCATGCCGAGCTGACGGAGACCTTCGCAAATAAGGAATTCCGACGAACTGCTTATCAATTGCCGATCCTCGTTGAAAATGGGGCAGAAAGGAGAGGCAAGTTGGAACAGTTTGTGGTGGCAGGGGGCTTCACTGGGAGGACCGTAAAACAGATACTCGTGAGTATTGGTGTCTATTTCCATCTTTATTAGTTTTTAACTGCCTTATATTGCTTTGCCTATATTTTTGTTAGTATAATCTCAAAGCATAAAATGTTGTCTACAGGAAACTATATTATATTAGTGAATTATTTTTTACTTAAAATTTGCTTATTTAAATTTCACGAAATATGGCCACGAAAGCACAGCGAATAAGATTGGTAATAAGTATAGTTGATTTACAAAAATAGAATATATAGTAGATTGCCTGCCTGTAACGTAAGATTATTAAATGGGCCGTTTGTTAACATTAAATAATGTAGCATATTCTTAGAGGTAGAACTGCATTGTATTTTCTTTTCTTTATGCACCCAATATTAGCACACTATCGTAAATACATTGAAATTGGTTGACTTTTGTGTTTTAACTTATTTATTTTATTAAATACAAGTATAATAAAGAGAAAGACAGACTTAATGTTGATTTGTTACAAAAACTAGAGATAAGTTAACTTTTATTGGCATTTAGCATTTATGAATATGTGATTTGACATAGTGTTGCATTACTTCAAAATTGAGTTTTATAGTTCAGTGTTACCGATGGCGTAGCTAACTCATGATCAGAGAATTTACATTGTAACTCTAAGGAGTGATGCTGGATGGTCAGTCCACCTGGCGTATTACCAATCACTTCCATGTGAATAAACGAACTTTTCAACGTCTTCTTAAGTACAGAGTGATACAGTCTGTAAATGACACATTACACAAAAGTATGGCAACTTTAACACCGAGATATAATGCAATCTTCTCGAAGAACATCTAGTTCCTCTTTATCTGCCAGGAAATGTTATAGATGTTATTGTACAGAAAAACCCTTTTCAGGCCCACTTATTAATAGATAATTATTTGTGACAGAATTTAAATTGAAAGAATTATGATCAAAACACACTTTAATCGTTTTTAATGTATTTAAAACATAGTGACATTTAGAAAACACACCAGGGTTGTACGTTGGAATCATTATATATAACGGAGACTCTTGATTGAACGCAACGTAGAGAACTGAGTAATACAACCCAGTTACTCAGTTCTTTTACGTTGTATTCAATCAAGAGTCTCCTGTCTATATGGTGACATTTATATTGGCTGAGGGACATTATATTTTTAACTTATAAAATAGAATATTTTATCGTATAGTTCTAGTTTTTATGCCGATAAATTTAATAATAGGTATACTGAATTGTACCATAAATTATTATAGCTCAAAAATATGTATGTAATATTATGATGCTTTACTTTTATGTAAGAAACATATTGACAAATTGAATAGAGTTAATATTATTAGTGGTGTCAAAAAGATATTTTTATTCCATTTATGTATATTCAATAACGTAGCATATTTTTTGCTATAGAACTGTGTTGCGTTTTGAATAATTTTATTTGTATATTATGTACTATAAAAAAGAATTATCATTAATTCCTTTCAATTGAAGCTTTAGTAGGTATTATAATTTACCTCAATATATAATTCTTTATATAATCGTTTTATATGATTAAGAAGTTTGTAATAATATTTGTTTTACAAATATTGCGTTTTATTTTTTATATATGTATATTTATATATTTCAGACGAAATTCTCAAATGACACAAATGTTGTCCAAGATTTGCAATATTTGTTAGATCTGGGAGAAGTGAGTTTACTTGCATTCTAAATTAATTGTTTAAAGTAATGCTTAGTTTCTGTATTGATTCAATAATAACTCAATCTTTTTACAGCAGCGGTAATTAATTGAAAATTAATATAAATAATAATGTATACTGCGACTCAATATTATGTACGTATAATACTAACGGTGTACTCAATTAATAATATTTAATGTATATCTATATTGCTTTTTCAATCTTTTTCATTAATAACTGCTTTTTAGTTTATAAATTACAAAATAATGTTCAATAATGTTAAAATTAGTAGATGCTAGTATAATATTAATGATACCTAAAAAGATCTTGAAGTAATGATTTGGAAATATTGCCTTGTTTTTAAGTTTGTGTTAATTTTTCAAATTCAGTGAAAAGATAATATAAGTCATTAATGAATTGGATTGTAGTATTATGAGTGATTGTCAACCTCTATAAAAATCCATAATTTAGTTATATATTATATATATATATTTAATAGTCTTTATTTGCATTTTATAAACTTAATAATAAAATGCATTTACATTTAAAGTTTGCAGACACACGTCATGTATAGTTTTTGTATCGAGAATGCTTGTGCAGTTTTGACACGTTTTGTCTATCCATACCAAATAGCATATTTAACAGCAGCCTTTTCTCATTTTAAAAGTTTAAATTTTAAACCTGACATAAATATAAAAAAATAATTTAAATAATTTAGACTTTATTAAGTACTTTTTATATTAATGAATTTTTTCTTCTCATTCTTTTAACTTCATTCTTTTAAATTAATTTTTCTAGTGGGTAATATTTTTTCTGAATAAACACATAATCTAGCAGTTATATCTATGCATTAGAACTACTGCATTTCTTTCTGTCATATTTTGTGTATACATCGTTCTATTACTTATACCCTTTGTTTGTTCTTAGAATCATTTACCTTCTTGTAATAATATAAATTTAAGCAATTATTGTAATATTATATTTCATTAAAAAGCAAGAGGATTAAAATTACAATGTTTTTGTGAGTTTTTGTAAATTATACTATCTTCTCGCATAACGCCTTTAAATTAAAATTTTTGTTTTTGAAAAAATAATTCAAAGCGATGTAATCTAATAATACATTTTTCTCTCGTTATAGATTCGACAATTAGGAGCCACCTTCCCCCTGTTTGTGTCTCGCACCCACCTACGACCTTGGTTGTTCCGCGCATACGTTGTTCCTAGCAACAATCTTTGCGATGGCGTTGACAAAAACCACAGTGTTATCGGTGCCACCAGTACGAGTCACTACTTCAACTCCCTTACTCTTGGGAGTAGTAGTGAAAGTTTAGCTATCAACAATCATCACCATAGTAACGTCGATAGCAATGATGAACCACCGCCACATAAACGAGAGAAATTGCAACCTGACTACGAAGTTGGCAATAAGACTTCTACAACGACGGTTGGTTGTAAAAGGCCCTTGCCGACTTTACCAGAAGGATCTGAAGATCAACCGGAGCACAAGAAATTTAGGTACTTATATTTAACACACTGGGAAAGTTATTAATATTATGTAGTATTATGTAATACTACATTTCACGGTAAATCTTTATTTAATTTAAAGCAGTTCTGTATATTTCAACAATATTTTGAAATTTACGTCAGATAAAACACATCTTTGTTCTAAATAACTATCCGCTTAACATCATTTTGGTGCTATTGTATAATTAAACTTATATTAAATATTATGGTTGATTTATATTTGTAGGTTGTATAATTATTAAAATTTGTAACATATGGATTATATCATTGTTGTTGCTATAAAACTATTTGCAAATATTTATTTAAAGCTAGTTTTAGATTCATTATTAAGAACGCATTATTGGATTCTCTGTGGAGTATTAGAGGGAAAATACTAATGTATATCTGCCACGAGATTCTATAACAGCCTAGATTCTTCTTTGTATCCAGTTGATGAGGTTTCACTGAAGCTGGGAGTCTAAAGCTGCCTAAACAACTTGTGCAGCATACCAGCGACCATTGAAGCCATGAACCACCCTTTTGTCAACCCTGCTGAAGCTTGGACGAAAGGTTCTTAATGGGGTTTAGGTTTGGCGAATGGACTGGTCAAAGAAAAACTTCAATGTGGTGTTTTGTGAGTAGTAAGACACGTAGCATTGTCCTGCTGCATAATAAGACCATTTCCTGGCAGATCTAGAGGAACCAGAATATGTTCTTCGAGAAGATTGCAGTATCTCTCGGCGTTAAAGTTGCCATATCTATATTCTGCCATTGGAACGATAAACTGTAGGTCGATCTTGCTCAGGATGCACAGTAGTGACATTCGCTTACACGCCATGATCTGTCCTCAATCTCTGCTGAATATGTCGGGCCACTTGGATTGATGTTGCAGATGGCATTCTCATCAACATCCTATCTTGCCTTGGAATCGATAGCCTTGGTCTTCTTTTGTGTAATGTGTCATTTACAGACTGTATCACTCTGTACTTAAGAAGAATGCATTGAAAAGTTCGTTTATTCACATGGAAGTGAATGGTAATACGCTGGACTGACCATCCAGCATCACTCCTTAGAGTTAAATGTAAATTCTCTGATCATGAGATAGCCACGCCATCGGTAACACTGAACTATAAAACTCAATTTTATTGTTTTATACAATATTGTGCTTAGAAGTAATGCAACTGTGTCAAATCACATATAAATGCATTCATACTGTATGCATGCATGTCTTAAACTGTCTTTCTTCAATACATAAGTTATCTTACGAAATATCTCTAGCTTTTGTAATAATTATTAAGTCTGTCTGTTTCTCTTGACTATGCTTTTATTTAATTTAAAGTAAATAAGATGAAAACATTTAAAAGTTAATTATTTTTCATGTAAGACAAGATAAGCGTTTATATTGACCCTAGGTTAAAAATATTATTCAGTTAAATATCTTATTAAAATATCTACAATGGCATTAAAAAAGCAGTCCTGATTTGTGTTTTCAACAGTTATATGTTTATTTTTAAACATAGTTTATACCGTCAACTAGATTGTCCTGCTATGGCCTGTTTCACAATACAAATTGTTACAAAATCAACAATTTCGCCAAACTTATTAATTAATTCAAGTTATACTAATGTTTATAAATATGCAACATGGGACGTAAAAAATAATTTCACAGGATTGTATATATTAGTTTGCATAAAATTAAAATCAACCAGTTAAAAATATTGATTTTAGAAGTTAATCTTTACCCGTTTCAACATGTTTAACAAGTTAGACATTCACTTGTTGTGCTCTTTATATTGTATGTATGTAGTTATTGTCACATATTTATTTTGACTGTATGTACGCTACCTATTACTCACAGACATGCACCTAATTTCACTGTTACCTAACTGAATTATCAGTGCCGGTAAATTGCATGTTGTGGGTTGACGACAAGGTTTGAATGTAATCAATTGTAATTTAGTGGCTGTTAACTTTTATAACCTATACGTTCACATCTACCTAAGTCATCAATATATCCTGCTTCTTCTTTTGAAAATCACATACAACTAACATTGTTTTATATAACATAAACCAGCTATTTAATGATATCTAAGTAACAATACTATATAAGCCATCACAATAGACTTAATGAGATTTCCAGAACAAGTTGTGTACAATTTTAAAGTTAAGTAATGTTTGTTACTTTTAGTTTGCTGATTTTTGCTGCAAACATTTTTTTTGCGTGACAGGCACCAAATTTGTTAAAATTTCAGTAGTCATTTTGATTTATAAATTCTTTATAAATACTAATTTCTTGTGGCGCTATCTAATTCTCTACTACTATCCTTCTGATGTAGACCCAACTCAACAGCTACTGGTAGTGGCAGCAGTAGTGGATTGTTCTTCCTGCCTGAGCCCTGGATCTCAGTGTCCGGCCAGTTCCAATCCGCCGTCTTCAAGGTCATCGCAGAGACCCTCTACACGCGCATTGCTCGACATCCAGGCCAAACTCTCGCCCGCCTCATTATCGTCTATCAGTCCTACCATCTCCCAAGAACTATCAGGGTTATTGTTAAAGTAACACGATGTCTGGTTTTTTTGGTTGCTAAAATTCAACTTTAAAAGTTTATCGAAAATTTTGAGTTTTTATTCTATTTAATCGAATCTTATTCTTAATCTTTTTGTGAATATTAAAATGCACTATTTCCCATAGTCAGTTCAAGCCTATATCTCTTTTGAAACCTTTATTAATGCGTTTATTATTATTTTCAAATGTCTTTTAATCACCTTTTTATTAATAGTTTTACAAATTATTAATTTACGCATGCTTGCTTATTAAATTTTGCTTTTCAATTTTCTTGGTTTGTTTATTTTTAATTACTTCTATCAACATAATATTTGTTTATTGTAGTATCCATCCTGTGTTCCACGAAATCTCTCTAAGAAATATTCACTATTTTTTTCAGTTTCTATGTGATGTTGGCGCTATTGAGGTGATCCGAACAGTAACCAAGGGAACATGCGGCCTCTTTTCTGAGCGCCAAATGCGTTGTAGGGAGGGTAAGTTTATTTAAAGTTCTTTCTTTATGTGCTACATTAATACAGTGTAAAAATCGTTTTTATATGTTTACAAAAAAGGAATTATGCATTACTTTACGAATCTGAAATTAGCATTGGATTTGTTCTATATACATTGGAAAATTACAAATTGAGACTAGATTTAATATACTAGACTAACAGTTTAATTCTATAAATGTATATGGTAATGCATTATAATATATATAATATAGGTACACAGACTTTAGCCACCTTTAGCCAATAATATAATTAAGAATTATTTGATATGAATTATTGTCTCTGGCATTACATTTAATTCTCTGTTTAACTATATGTTATATATGGCACATATACATTATTCGCATTAGATTACAATTCAAGTTGATGTTGGTACAAATAAGTTTGTAGCCACGTCAAGTACTTAGAGTATATCTCTTCTAAATCTATATATTATGCAATGAGCATTCTGGTGTGTGAAAAGTTGCTTATTTCTTGTTATAGATTTTTCTATATTATAAAGGTGGATAGCATA
>JAYRBW010121358.1:0-17014 GCA_036023295.1 Invenusta paracnida
ATTATTATTATTATTATTATTATTATTATTATTATTATTATTATTATTATTATTATTATTATTATTATTATTATTAGGAATTTGTTGACGCTATCTAAATGTTTATTTTAAAAAATATCAAGTGTCTTCAAGATATTTGTGAGTACCTATCAAGAACAACCCTTGAAGTAAATGCAAATAATTGCTAAGTAAGAAAAATACTTAATGAAATTAAAATACACGTATTTTTAATTTAAACTGAATTTAAAAGAGCCATACAAGATATTTAAATACTTCATAACAACGTTTCAACTTACTTACAAAGCAACAAATATCTCACAAAATTATACCAAAATACCAAATTCTCATTAAACGTCATATCATATACCTAAGTGATATAAAATCTAAAAACAGAAGAATTTGATGTTAAATTTGGTTGAAAATAACGTACACACTATTGTCGCATAACATACACTGTTCGTTCAAACAAAACAGTTCACAATAATAAGAAACAATAATTTGATATATACTTATTTTTATATGTGAATAATATTTAACAAAACCGATTATTTAATATTATGTATACTTATATTCTATTTTATATGCTTTGCTTAAATACATGCATTGTATAATATTGTCCACAAAAATATGATAGTCATTTAAAAATAATCAAAATTTAGCAAATAATAAAATAATTATATAAGTTAGAACGTTTTAACTATAATTAATGTACATATAAGTAATTCTATGATTCACATTCCAATTATTATAATGAATATATGAACATATATTATTTTTTGAAGTTTTTAAAATTAACCAAGTTTTTAAAATAACCCTTTTAAAATATCTCTAATTGTACTTTCTATTTGTAGTTTTAATTTAGTAACTTAATTTAATAATAAGGTTTCATCTATAACTATTCCTATAATACTGATACAGCTAATATATTATTAATTATAATAAGTTATGTACATTATGTCATGTAATATTTTGTCACATCCTTTAAAATTGCAGTACAAACAAGAGTTTTTGTTTATAATAGTTAAATATTACTTCGATTTTTTTGTAATTTCATGTGTTTTTATTACCTTGCCGCATATTTGTATATGACTCACCTTTTGAGTTTTACAAAATTAATTTCATAATTATCTTATCTATTTTTGAAATTTTTATACGGATTGTTAAACAAGTTCTCGGAATTTCCACTAAAATTAAGGACATAGACAAATTATTCTACAAATTATTTTTTCCAGTTGATAATTCTTATTTTATAGCATTTTATAGCTACAATGACAAATGAAATCAGTTTTATTTTATTGTAGTAGATGGTTAAGGTTTATATTCAGTCAACATGTTTGTATATGCCTTTATCCTTAATCCCCTGCACACTAGGAGAAGGGCTTTTAATGCCTTAATAGGTCTCTTCCCGTATTTTTGCTGTGTTTTAAAATAACAAATATACATTTTTACAAAATATTCACTCTTCACTATTGTGCATAAAAGTGTTGTCACGTCTAAAATGCACATTTTGTCAAGTATGACTAAAACTTGAACTTTTTCAATTATAAAATTGCATATTTTCTCTAAATCGGGTATTTATTAGTTTCAAATAACAAATCATGAATTGTACAAACAAACTTTTTCTTGCTATAATTTATGAAAACAATTTTTTTCAAAATTTTATGCATTTAAAAGAAATAAAATATTGCAAACAATTTTCTAACGGATTTTGTTTTAAAACATGTTCGATTAACTGCATACAAAGTTTTATAACTATACTCTATACTATGGGAAGTTTAGAATATATATTAAGGCCTAATCAGTCCCCCATCCCCACCCTCCCATCTTCCTGGATAAGGAAGCCTAAAAGATTAACTCCCACGGTTTGCGGGGGTTCAATATTGGATTTCATATCATTTTTCGTGTGAATATTTCAACCTCCAGTTTTTAATCTATATTTTCATTTTATAACGATAAGTTTTGACTATATAATATATTATCTTGACCAAATATTGTACGCTAAATAGAATTTAAGTTTGTATGTATACATTTAACAGGCCTACAGCTATGTTTTTGAAATTCGTATTTGATATCTTGCAGAATGATTCTATAATATGCATGTATACATTTACAATTATATATATTAAATACATCATTTTACAGTAGTAGGTATATAATATTCATAAATATTATAAGAGTTTTACTTGATAATAACATTTTTTGTACATAAGAATAATTATATCATTTCTTTATGTAAAAAACAAGCAGGTACCTAATTAGAATATGAAATAAATAGCTTTATGCTTGTGGTATAAAAACGTAAGCTGATGCAATGAGATAGTTTTATTAGATTTATAAAATATGTTTAATATAGTAAATATTAGCTTAAACGAATTACCGTGTGTGTAAAAAAATGAAAACTCATATTTAATAAATTAAAGACAAATCCAAACAAAAATATAAGATTATATGGTGCAAAAAAGAAGAAATATCCTTTTACCCAAATAAATTAAAATTTACCACTGATATATTGCACCTTTGAAGGTAGTCAATATGTTAAAGGTAAGCAGGTTAAAATATTTATCATATTTAAAATAAATTTAGTAAATTATAATTTTAATTCATTAAATTGTTCAAAGTTTTAATCAATCTACAACAATTTACACATTTAAATAAAATAATAAGCATATCAATTTCTATTCATTAATGTTTGTTGATACCTATGATAAAGAAATCAAACACTTTTTTGATTTTTTGTATAGAATAAATTGCAATATTTATTTGTAATTTAAAAAACCATAAAATTACTCTTAGTTTTGTAGATATCATTACCTTATATTATATACATGCTGATTTATTTATTTTTTATAATTATTAATATGAAAATTATTTCAGGCATATTCCATATGTTAAAAATAAAATTCGTACAATCAACCTTAATTAAAAACTATAATTAACAACATTAACATTAAATTATATCAAAATAAGCAATGCCTCTCTTTATATAATATATTATAATCATTGCAATATGCCTAACAAAATTTGTGTAGATTTATTTATTGAACTTAATTATCATTATGAAGTCAGGACAGCTGTCAATTTATTTCAATACTTTCATTTAAAAAATATATATTATAAATTGAGCTTTGTTCATAGTGTTAAATGATTTTGATATTTTTTAATCTTTTAATAAAAATAATTAAATTAATTCACATGGTGTGAAATTAATTATTAAAAATAATTATGACAAACTTTGTTTTAATCTATATAATTTTTAAATATTATTATTCATATGCTCTCTTTTTACTACCTTCAAATTTAACAGTAGTGTAACATATAATACATGTTTAACATTAAGCAAGTATTAGAAAACATATTTTATAATTGTAGCAATCCAAAAATATTTCACATGAAAGGATTCTAAATTGCGTAAAAAACGTACATGGTACGTTAAACTAGAAGTTGGAGGTTTTTTGTATAACAAACTTTTAAAGTTTTTTTTTATATTGTTCCATATACTATATACTACATAGATCTATATTACATCATTATATCTGTCGACGTATATATGTTTATTCTTAGTGTACATAAACTTTCTGAAAAAGTAAAAATAAACTAGATTAACCAACTGAAAATAAATTATCAACATATTCTAAAACAATAGTATATTATCTATTAGGAAGGGAGAGGGGGGAGAATAAAGAGAATTAAAAGTTTTAAGGCTCTGTTTTTCGCATATTTGCTAGGATTTTTAAATGAACAAATGGAGCGATATAAACTTCTGTGACTTTCTCCAAATTAAAGTTTTACAACATTTAGTGCTATATTCTCTATAGTGCATACAAAAGGTCATCCCGTGATCATCCTCTAAAAATGCACCCTTCGTAAAAAATCAAAAAACATACTTTTAATATATAAAATGCATTCTATCAAAATCAACAAAACTATGATGTGGGGTCTGATTAATTTAATGTAATAATTCACGAAGTACAATAAAAATAAGTTTTCTACATTAAATAACCAAAATTTAAATATAAATTTTCAAAAATGATAAAAAGTGCGTACTTTTACCTGTTTTTATATAAAACTATTTTTCAATTGAATATGTCTTCGATTAACAAACATCTTCTTTACACATTATTTTTGTACATAGTTTTTGTGTAATTAAATAATAATTAAATCATGTTTGATTTGCTAGAATTTTGCGTTTAAATTATATACATGCACATTTGGCGACAAAACGTTTTAGTTACTTTTCATGAATTTGCTCTAAAATTTGTAAAACATGATTTTTATTTCACGATGATAAATGTTTGATCAATTCCTGAGGTTGTCGAATTTCATAAAAGAATAGCGACTACTGAATTCGATAAATAATTTATTCTGATAGTACAGAAATACATATCAGATTAATATACATACAATATGACATATGAAATACAAGATGTTTCTCAGAAATTACTTTCTTCGATAGCTTAAAATGATTTGAGAATAGTTCTCGTAGATCAATATATTGATTTTCGTTTGTAATTTAGTTGTATCAAGTTGATAAATCCTCCTAGCCTAAATACTTATGTGATGCTAAACAGCTGGATCTAAAATTCGCACCGCACTTACATTAGCTGTCCAGCAACATACATACATTCTTAACCTATATGGATAATATATGTAGCGTAGTAGCTCAGAAGTTTGATCAATTTACTCCGCGATGGAGATTCTGTTGTTAGAGTTACATTTTCAAGTTTTAAATCGGGAAATCTACTTTTCTTGTTTCCGAACTAGATAACTAGCAAATATAGGTGAGAACATTTATCTCAATTTTCCGATAAAATCACTCCAGTTATTTCTTTTATATGGCAACAAACGTTAGAGATAATGATATATATGTATATATTTCGGAAAAATCGCTTACTCTTATTTTACTACTCAAAGTTGTTTTACTCTACTTCGGCATAATCGGTTATTATAAGAAAGACAATATATTGTTTTACTTTTATTAATCTATATTCACAAATTATAAACCACTCTTCAAGGTAGACAAGCTATTATTGTTTGTACTATTATTAATTTATCAATACCAATGCTGAATAATTTCACTGTTAATACATATTATACATTTTAAGAAGGCACTTAAAAAAAAAAATGTAATATGTTATATTACATTGAAAAATATAATTACACCATAAACATATTTTTGAAATTATAATATTGTAACGAAAGTAAACAAAGAAGAACCAATGAATCAATGGAATATTATATATATGTATATTGCTCTGTAGCTAATATTTATATACACATTCGTATTTTGTTTATATTTTTAGTATTAGTATTAGTACTAGCATTATTTATTATTTAATACTTATTTTTCATTATTCATTTTTAACTAAATATTATTTGTTGCTTTATTCGTAAAGAACGTCAGTTATATATAATTTTTATCTAATATAATATTTATGCAATATTAAAAATTAAAAATATTTAAAAGTGTTTGTTTTATTTAACAATATTTAATAATTTGCTGCTACTTCATTATTAAAAGATTATGCATAATTCTAATAAAATCAATTTACATGTAGTAAAGAAATGAACCACTGACGAAAAAATATAAATTATATAGAAAGATACATATCTTATTCAGTATTTACATTGTATAAAGTTTCATCCAAGCATCATTTTTAATAAACGTTTTAAAATACTCTCGAAATTTGAGAAAATTGAAGGAAAACATTTAAGAGGTTTTTTATTAAGAAAACAAAAGTAAAGTTTAATTCGATCCTCAAATATGCCCCATATATCTCCAAATAATCTTTATATAAGATTTATTGAATGATATTCTTCAATGCAGCCAATATTGTGCGTATGCCACCTATGCTCTATTTACGGACTAATTCTGTATAGCTCTTTATCAGTATAATATATGTAAATATATTATATATACTGACAGGGGTGGTGTGGGGTTAACTATTCAAATCGATATAAAGTCTTTTTTATAGACGGCCATAAAACCTATCAATAACGAAATTTACTTTAAAATAAGAAACAAGCATATATATCTATTATTTATTCAATACCGATAAACATATATGCCATGAATTTGCCAATAGGTATATTCTATATCTGTACAATCTATAAAGATGTTTTTATTTATGTTAGTAAAATGAATTCAGGTGGATAGTGGTTTTTTTTAGCCATCAAATTTAATTTCAGCTGACACTTCGCTTTTTTTATGAACAGTCATTCTTTCGTATATATACATACATACATAGAATAAATAATATTGTAAATTATAGTTTTGTTTAAAATATCGTATAATTGCAGTTTTTGATTTATATAGCTTACATTGCATTTATTTATTCTCTATCAAATTAAATTGTTTTAAATTTAGTTGACGTTCTTTTACAATTCATTAAATTGCACATTAGCATTATCTAATACTAATATAATGGAGGTTATTTATGGCAATTGATATCTTAAATTGTTCTGACCAAATCAAGAAATCCAAAATATCTACTATAACAGTAACAATGTTATTTATACCCAATTATAAAACACTATACGAAAACCAAAAATAAGAATTTTCAGTAACATAAAATTTGATGTTTAATAATTAATAATTAAAAATCATTAATTTATTAGTCAACAATTAAATCTAGTCCCATAGAATTCTTTTAAATAATTATATTTACTTACTGTAAAATCTAAACCCCCTTTCTTTGATTCATATAACTAACTAAAATAATTCTGCAACATAATTAAAATCTCGAAATTTTTTTTTCAGAAATAATCTGATTTAAAAACATTCAAATATAATTTAGATACTTTGTGTTGGCGCCGCATTGTTCAAAAACATAAATAACATTTATTCGTATAAGGAGAATCATTGCGCGACAAAACGGCATAGTTTCGGAAACGAACAACCTTTCTGGATTAAATATTAACTTTAATTCTCTATGTGTTTATGTAGGTAATAATCTATTAAATTGGTTGACAAGCTCTTGTCAATATATTTGTATGCAGAAAATGATTAAATGATCTGTACATACTTTCATTAAACATTGGATAATTTATTTCATTTTTTGTTTATATGGTAGGATCATATATGAATAATGTTTCCAATGTATTATAAGTGTGGTTAGAAGCTCAATATTTGAACCACAACAGGGGAATTGGGATACCCTATAACTCTCGCATTTTTACTGTGAATTTTAAATGAACTAATGCAGTAATGTAAGTTTCCGTGATTTTTCTCAAAATATAGTTTTACAACTTTGAGTGTTATATTTGCTATTGTGCACCAAACACACTCTAAAAATGCACCCCTCCGTAAAAAATGATCAAAAAACACTTTTTATATAAGAAATCACTCTAAAAAATTACATATTTCTAGGATCCTATAATTACATCTATTTAATTTCAGCACATTAGAGGAATAATATTTAATCATCAAACATGTACTTTGCTCAACTATTGCAGAGACTATACTTAATTTTGATACGTTTCATCCAAATTTATATTTTAAAAATATAAACCAATAAAAACGCTTCATTTCGACTGATATGTGTTCAGTTTATACGAAATATCATAATCTAGGAAAGTTTAGCCCTCTGCATATTATGCAAATACAGCATAGTGTTAATGGTGTGTATTTAACATTCAATAACTATAGTATACGCTTACTTAGCTAACAAACTTAGTAAAAGCTATACCAAAACTACGACAGAAATGTAAAATATACACAACTGGCCTTCTGGTACGTTCGCAGCATACAGTGTGCGCGTCGTTTCCTAATTTTCTGACAAGGAGTTAATATCCTAGTACAACTTATGTACATACTTCCTGGGCACAAGACTTTAGTAGAAGTACCTAAACACATAACATTTCCCTCTCTAACTCTTTCAAACAGCCGGAAAATTTGGCGCGGGAGAAAATTCAGGAGACAACGAATTGAGAGAGAAAGAGAGAGAGAGAGAGAGACAGGAGGGAGGTAAGAGAGTTAAAATTAGGGGAGTCTATTTCCCGGTTATGACTGGCTTATAACTGGCGTCCGTCTTGACAGCTATCAGCAACGTACGATGATTTCAAGGAACGACATGTTTCCTCTGCTGTCCCCTTCTTAACTGCCTTAACGACCCCAATACAACTATGTTTACCCTAGTTTCTGAGAATACATAGCGCTGCTGTCTCTTTTGGACTGCATTTCACTCCTCCCCTATTTCTCAATTGAAAATTTCGAGGAGAAGAATTGGAGGGCCCGTAGAGCAAAGGTTCAGTGTGAGTTGGTGTATATTTAGCACCAAGCCAGTTAAATATGTTTCTTCTGGTACTACTTTGACCGTCTGTGAAATTACTGCCATTTCAAGAAATGCATTCGCAGTAATATTTTATGGGTGAACAGCGTCGATAATTTATTGATTGTGCACTAAATTGATATTTTTACTAGGTGGACCTGAATAGTGTAGATGCAATATGACATCAATTACGAAGAAAATGTGGATTTTATGGCTGAATCTATTCTTTGGTGAGTATTGCATCAATATCTGTAAGTTAAGTATCTCCACCAATAATTACAGTTTTCATTTGCTTTTCGCTTACTTACTTGAAATTACCTATACAAATGAAACTCTATAAAAATAAAGCTAAATTTAAATAGTTTTAGATAAATTTAAAACTTTTAATATTATATTACACAGCACTTTTTGATTTCTAAACTTATGGCACACAACAATGTTTGAACGAATTGATTCAGTTAAGTTTAATCTTTGTAAGGCACTATGAAAAATACTCATTTATACCTGCAAACAAATATAAATAAAATTATTTCCAATTCATTGGTTTCCAATTCATGATTAATTTCAAAATTTTATTTGAAATTCCGATTTTTGTGCATATTAGAGATAATTTTGCTTAGAAAAGAAAAATCCTTGAAAGTGGCAGTGGTTAGCTTAATATTGATAATATCTATAGTACATAAATATTACAAGGCATTAGGATTAAAAAATCAGTTAATCATTGCAAATAGGAAGTTCATCTACAACTACGTATTATATTACTTTTGTAAAAAAAGCAATATCTTATCTTTGAAATAACATTGCTTTAATGTTTCTATATGTTTATAATCGATTTATTAAATTTCCAAATGTATACATAATTATTCCTTTAAAATGTATCATTAATATGAAATGTTCATAACAATGAATTACTAAATAATCAAAGCAATATAAATATTTGTCACGCACAAAGCTGTTTTATTTAGAATAATATTTGGAGTTCGATTACATCAATATAATGAAAACTAAGTAATGTTATTGTTATACGAATTTCATAATTCTATAGATTTTGGATTAAATTCATTCTGTTAAACATAAGTAATAGTTTATCCTAATTTTCAATAATTACTTCCCAAATATTACGTTCAACATTTTGCTGTCAGCTACGCAATATTAGTAGATGTGTCAAAAGCCATCTGTCAATTGAACTTTGTATATAATTAAATTAGTAAACTTGTATATTGAACCAACGAACATTATAAGTCTTAAATGTCAAACAATTACGGCATTTGAATTTTCAAATTAAAAGTAACTAACTATATAATATTCTATTTGACTCTTGATGTGTAATGTATTTTATTCTGAGAAATTATGCTGTAAAATTTTTTCTTTATTTAGAATAAGTAACGACAGAGTAAGAATAACAAGAGTTCTCATACTCTGTTCGTTTTATTAAAATGTTTGTGTTTTAATGATTATTCCACCCTTAGAACGTTCACAAAATTCGTAAATGTTATTTTTAAAATTGTGTATTTCATATTTTTTGTACATTTGGACCATTGGAACATTTATTTGCAGCACACAATTTATCAGTTTTAGGCATTTTACTTAATTTATTCAAGTCAAAGTGTCGGGCAACAATATGGCTAGCTCCGATGAACATTAGTGCATTGTCACAAAAAATTCACTTATGTAATGTATTTTTTTTAGTTTCAGGTTATATTTAGTCTATGGAAGTAATTATGTTCAAGTTTATTATTTGGTATAGAGATGTTTTAGCACTTGTTCAGGCAATTACATTAAAATGCCTATATTAAAGAGTTTTAATGTACTTTATTTTTTAACTATAATTATTAAGATCTTCATAGATAAAATATACAATCATTAAAAATCAAATTTTACAATTCCTATTATAGAATAACAAATAATAATACTTGTTGAAGATTGCAATATTTTAAAGTGTAAAAGGCAAAATTAGGCATACTTAATAGGTCTGCTAAAACAAATATATCCTTTCTTATAATTAAACAACAGTAAACCTTCGTTTTTCAGTCAATTAAGTTAATTAGTCCCATCATTTTCTTAAATTTGATTTGAAATAGAACTCTCATTGTAATTTTATATAACTATTAATAATAATCGTAATATATGAGAGGGATATCTCGTTCATCCATGCTTTACTCAATTCTGCTTCTAATTCATTACTTGCATATGCCAGCATAAATACATCTATATACATAAAGCATTTCCAAGTATTTATACACTTTGATACCCATAACGTATTCTTTCTTTCAATTTAATTTATACTTTCAGTACCTTAACTAAGAAACTATTGCTGCTGCTCATCAGACTACCTAGATATAGATAAACTATTGAGAGTAAAATAAAAACATTCACGATTTCGCATTTTTGATTTAAAATGTTAAGCATCGTTTTCCATGTTTGAGACTCGTGCAAAATAGATTTTATAGAAAGTGTAGATACATATATATATATAGATAGATCTATACACTCGTATGTTTAATTAGATTAAAGAAACTACTTCAAAGCGTTGCTGAATGCGACAATTTTCTCAGTTCCTTCTTCCTTTTTAAGAGAACCAGGAAAAGAGATTTTCAAAATTGTAAAAAAACGGGGACGCACATGTGTGTCATTTTCTTTTTTTGAGAATTTAATTAATTTTTCGAAAACAGATCACTGTGAAATCTATTTTGTGAGTTAGTATTTTAACAATTTTCCAATTTTCTGTGTAAATTATTTATTATTTATAATTTATAATTTTACTAGATTTATCAATTGAATTATTGTATCGAAGATTAATAATAATTATTAACTTTCAGATGATTCATTATATATTCACTAACGTGACAGAATTCTTTTTAATTATTGCGTTTGAATAGTCCGCGAAAATTCATGAAAATGTCCTCCGAGTTTTCCCATTTTCATGTATTATTTAACTTTATAAATATAAATACAAAATCTTACTTCACATTTTAAGCTTTATTCTACAAATAATTTCAGGATTATAATTATAGAATGCCATATTATAGGTACGAGATTGGTTTATTTAAGTCTAAAGCAAATGTTTGCCCCGTGTCATAAATCGTATTTATCTGGTAGACACAACCTCAAAATTTAATGATGCCGTTCATAGACTTCGGAATATCCCGCCATAAGTTAAGATAAGAACTAATGAGATACTTATCTCTAGACGTGAATATATTTAATTATTTACATAATTTTAATATTCCATGAATTAAGTAGTTTAATAATAAGAGAAGATTGTATGTAGTCATTATAGATATGGATTTGCAAATAAAAGATATCTATTATTCTTATGTAATTTCTAACAATGAGTACAATACAAAGTGGTTTTATTTGTAATTTCTTTAAACTAACGTGCATTTTTCACTTTATCAATGTAAACATGATAGGCCACTGTAAAACCAACTATTTCATTCTGAAAATACTAAAGGGACATAAGGTAAACGGGCCATGTACATAAAAACATTATATATTAATATAAAATTGACATTAAAAAATATTTAAAAGTGGATTAAAGTATAAATTAAAGATAGATATAGTCAAAACTTTAATGTTTCAAGATATGCTTAATATGGAATTTATAAATGTATTTTTTTACACTATAAAACGCTTTTCGGTGCTAAATATAACATTTTTATTAAATTTTCTAAACAGATTATATGTATACATATAATAATATATATATATACAGTGATGGAACGATTGAATTTCCGAAAATATGTAAACATAAACTTACATAAAAATTAAATCATAAACTTGGGATGTGTATGGCCCAACCAACCTAAGTAAATTTATAAATATTAAATAAAATACTTAAATATTTATCAATTTAAGAATTGGTTATACATATATTTGAAATAATTGAAATAAATAATTAATGTTTTAGACTATAACATTAGGATTACATATTGTATTTTATTTGTTAAAATTATTTAAAATATTAAAATATTCTATATGTAATTACCATAGAAATTAATCAATTATATATAGTACCTATATAAAGTAAAACAAATGTCTATGGTGAATATATAAGTGAAAATACATTTATTATTAACATAACGAAAATGTCTTCTTATAGAATAGATTAATTTAGGCATTTTTAATATTTTTATATTCATTTTAAAATATTCTTCATGTAAAAAGTTGCGGTTTATTTCTTGCTTTAGATTCTATTTTACATTTTTGACTCACTCTTTTATAGATTTTCCGAATGAAGAACATTTACATATTTTAAAACCCTAAAAAATATAAATATACTGAAAAATGTGCCCAGAAATATTATCCAGTAAAAATTACGCATATAAGTTTATGTATATATACTTTTAGTATACTTTTACTATAACTATACTAAAATATTAGTATATATGTAGAAAAATTCTACCAGCCAAAAACCATTTCAACACAATTTGTTGATCCAGCATGGAAGTATATTCACACACATAGTTAGTTATAGAAAGATGACAGGTATACGAAGCTGGAATAAAAATATTTTGTTTATAATTCAGCACTCATATTTCACTCACTGGGAATTTGCTCTCCGCTCTGTAGGCGTCAAGTGATATTATCTCACTAAAATTATCAACACCAGTTTTACTTTTTATATATGCTTGTGTGAGGTGTGTAATTTGTGCCTAAAACCTCTACAATTTATAAATATTTCATTTTCATGTCGACAGTTAGCCATAGATTCACACATTTCAGTAATATTTTTAATTCTTATAAAAAGCATAGAGTATTGATAGATAGAGTTGCAACTCTTCATGATTATTGATAACAGTGTGATACTACTATTTTCTTACCCTTTTAAAGATTTTGTAAAATAATGCATTAAATACAATATTTCTTAAATAGCAATTGTGGTATAAAAGTTTTAGATATAAATGTAGCTAACTATATATTTTACAGATACTTGTAACATAAATTATTTAAGTATCGATAACTAATCTTAAAATATAAAAATAATACTACTTATTTCTTACCCATTTATGCAAACTTCCTTAAAATAAGACGATTTTCTATCGACAAAAATGTATAGCGCGATGTATATGCAATCAATAAGAATAAAAACTCTATGTTTACATAATTACTTTATGATCAAAATAGTCCGTTTAGTTAATATAATTTTTCGAGAGAGTGCCCTTTACTTAATTAAATGAATTTATAGTGTGCTAAATATAAATATAAACATTTATATTAATTTAGCCTCAATTATATATATATATATATATATCAATAGTGAACCTCAATTCTTATCGAAGGAAACGACTTGGATAGATTTCAGCACCAGCATGAAGTATCATTTTGAAATTTGAATGTAATAGTCAGAAAACACATGTTAATTATTTTAAATTATTCACAAAAAGCTAAATTAATGTTTCTGAACAAGATTGTAATGATCTTGAATTGTCCAATTGTAAATGAATTGTTTAATCTATAAATGTAATAGTTTTGTTGATGAAAGCGGTTTGATTTAAAAAAATCGTTAGTAAAGTTATTTATACATAAGATTTTAAATAATTGTAATGGAGGTGATTTTTCAAAAAAATAATCAAACTTAATCATAAAAGTATTCATATAAAAACGAAACAAAATAACATAAGTATAAAACCTTCACAGAAATGATGCATACATAATTCACATTATACTTTATTAGGGGGTTAAGCTTGTTTGTGATTTTAACCATCATATTGAAAATAACCGGGCGCAAGCCACAGACATCGCATAGAAATATGTTTATCAAAATTTGAATCCGGATTTAAATTGGACATTAGTTTCGGTTTCGATTCTAAGGGTCGAAATAGTCATTATTTACTATGTTGTATATTGTGAAAATTAAGTTAAAGTGAATTCGACACAAACCTGTCAAATTATTATAAAATAATATTTCTTACTTACTATATAATACGAGTACCTAAGTACATTCAATTTGTAAGCATTTTATGGATTATTTGAATGTTCTATAACGTATAAATCTAACGGACCAAACTGTCTAGGATTCGATCTATGTTTAACTAATTATGCAGTTCCTTCTAAAATAACGACTCATCTTTAACCATTTATATATCGGGAAAAATGCGCTGGGTGAGAAACTAAACATAACAATGACTATTAATGAATATGCTTGTACTTTAGTGTACGAAAGAAAACGAAGAAAGAAATTAATTATATTCTATTTAACTGTTTCTTATACCATCTGCGAATGTATCAATTTTATATAAGATACATTAATTAATTATTATATATTTATTTAGTGTACTGTTAGTGTAATTTGTTAAAGAAAACAAATTCTTTAGTTATGCTTTAGGTATATTGGTGAGATAGCGAATGCATTTACAACGTGAAATTACACTGATTAATTAAATTTGACTTACACAGAGGACTTCTATTTGTAGCCCACAACCTACTGCTACAGAAGCATATAGCTTACACAATAAAATACATACTGAAATAAAAATAAAAATAAAAATTCTACCGAAAATATGATGGAAAGTGTTATATAGTTTCATATATGCTAGGTATATAAGTTTAATTTTCAGCATGTACGTATTTAAGTATCCTCATTTTCAGTGTTATTGGAATTTTGACACTCACTAATGTTCACATCGTAAGTTAAAATCGAAATAATGAGTTAAACCATTCGAATACTTTTATATACGTTTCACAAGCAATAAACTTGACCATGGGAATTCAAGGGAACATTCCCAATGTAATTGTATGTGATTATATCGATATTTCCTCTATCGAAAAAACCACTGGACACGCTATAATAGATGTATGTATATACATATATAAATAGGTATATATAATATCGCGCAAAACACTGTAAACAAAAAGTTTGAACGCTTAAGAAATAGACAGTTGCCTGGAGAAGCTTCTCGAGTTGATCAGAATGCTGACCTATGTTACGAAATCAATCCCTGTGATGGTTGAAGCTGTGCAAGAAAATTTTTTCTTCCTTCCTCTCTGTAAATTGGGGAGCTCTCTCTCTCCAGGGACCAGATAGACAATTCCAAATCGCTAACTTCTTTCTCAAAAACAAACATAAAAACAGTCACTGATAAAGAACAAAAGCAGCCTAGCTTGTTGGTATCGAGGCAGCAAAAATGTTGTGTGAGAAACGGGAGAATCTTGCCCAGCGTCACCGGATTTTCATCTCACGATGTTTTTGGCGTGTGATGTATCAGGGGGGCCACGTGGGAAGATCAAATCGAACGTGGTTCCAGAAGTTGCTTGAGATCGAATTAAATTTAGCCCCAAATATTGGACTAACTTAGCGGATCAAAGTAAGCGAGGAAAGAAAGGGGAAAGCAATGCTGTGCTTAACAAAATAGAAGAATAAAACTAGATATTATGTCGGTACTAACAGCCACGAAAGAGCAAAAAAGGCATGGAAAGTGAAAACGGTTTAGTAAGGGGAAGGCGGGGTAAATTAATCGGAATTATACGGACGATGAACTTAGTCACACACGGACACGCAAATAAGAAGTTTGTATGTCGATGAGGGAAGACGTTGATCGAATCAGTTGTGGAAGAGACCGAGAGTGAAGGAGTGGAGGAAATCATGAAAGTGATCAGAACGGTGAGTGACTTTCGATTCCACTCGTAAAGTGACTTGAGTCTCTCGGAAGAAAGTGTTAGCCTAGCTCTGTGCTGTAGTTCGTGTGGGAATGGGGTGAAAGAGAAGAAACAACTCAGCCACCTGAGCTGTACATGTGGGATTTATGTAATGTGAGGTGTGGTGTGGTGTGGTACCACTGAAGTGGTGGTCTGAAGAGGTCTATGAGTTCTGCAAATTTAAATCCTCTAGACCTTCGAGAAAGAATTACTCATTACTTTATTGATTCTTCATCGATATATACATATATTTATCTACGTACGTACCGTGTATTTGCGCTTACTTTTTTTCAAGCTCAGAAATGTGTGCACTGTGACAACGTACCTACAGAAGATTGATATAATACTGAGACAGATGCCAGACAAGCAGAAAGTAGTACAATGTCAGTCAAGAATATCTGTGAACGTACATTTTGAAAATCAATATAAACTAGATAGAAATACTAGACTATTGATCAATAACCAATTTTTTTTGTATTTATTTCAAAAATTTATGTTTACTTAGCCCTGTAAATAATGTCTGAAATTTAATATTTAACAAATTTGTAAAATAAATAATATGAATAATTGTAACATTTAGAACACTTATAGCAAATAATAGATTTATTAAAATTGCCAAATTATTTTTTCTATAAAAATTATATAACAAAAGAACAAATAATTTTTTAAATAAGACTAAAGTAAGGCTGCGATAGTATGTATCTACTTGCATTTCAATCGGTAAATGTGTACAATGGAAATATTTAAGGATAGTGTAAAAATGTATAAATATTGTACCAATTAACAAATACAAAGAAACACATTCTGATGCCTTCCTTTATCTCATTCATTTGTGCAGTGTCAGTTGTCGTGGTGGAAAGTTTTCGAGAAGCGAGTCGCCTTTATGAGACTTTGATGGCTGAAGATACCTACAATAAACTGATCCGACCGGTGGACAACAATAGCGAATCCTTGACGGTCTATCTAGGTCTTCGACTATCACAACTCATCGATGTGGTGAATTTTCTTTTATTTCCTTGCTTCATATTTGTTCCTTCCCTTCCCTTCCCTTCCCTTCCCTTACCTTCCCTTCCCTTCCCTTCCCTTCCCTTCCCTTCCCTTCCCTTCCC
>JAYRBW010121369.1:0-17013 GCA_036023295.1 Invenusta paracnida
TCGACGCTATGGCTGAGATGGTTTAAACCAACTTTAAACCAAACCAAGCTAAGCGAGACATTGAAATGGCCTATTGTCTACTTTACAGGTATATGCAGTTTAATAATATTGCATTATCTACTGTTTAATTTTATAATGTTTTTTATACAAGAAGAATTCGTTTAATTATGCATTGAAATCTAATATAATATACCACTACAAATATAAAGAAATAGAGTATAAAATACATAGTTAAGAATATATGTACCTTAAGAATATTAAGATATATAATTAAGAATATATTGTTATTAATATAATGTTAAGAATATAAAATACGAGAGCATCAGACATCAAAAGCAAACAATTAAAAATGCATAAAAAGACTAATTGTTATTAAAAAGTATAACATTTAATTTTTTTTATATCTAAAGTGGAGAATAATTGACGCTCAATGGATACTCTTTCGATTAACTGAACACAATTGAAATTAATTAATATTACTCTGACACGCTTTTTGCTGGCAATAAGAAGACAAAATAAGATTATAACTTTATAATACAGTAAAAACTTTGGAATACAAAACAACAAAGTTCATTTAGATTTAAATGAATAATTTACTCGCTAGATCATAAATTATTATAGTCGTCTGTTATGATACAATATATAGATTAGATAAACGATATTTTATCATGAATGTATATAGCAAAAATGTTGAACTTTGTTAAGATTTCAACAACTCGTGAATTAATGTTGACCTAACCTAAGACAGACATGTTTACCTGTCTCAAAAGCCAAACGAAGTTTCTAGACATATGCAGGTCACTAATATTTAGTCAAGGTGTTTTATTTTACAATAAATATGTCAAGTATTCAAGAATATCGGTAGGTTATAATACAATGCTATTCAAGATCTTACTAGATAATCTGTAAAACATATATATACTGTTATATAATATGCACAAATGTGTAACAATAAAATAATTCTATAAATCTACATATTAGAAACTATTGAGAGAATAAAGAGATTTTTTTACTAATGAGTTATTTAGTGTAAAAAATTACTATTATCAAAACAAGCTTAATAAAAAGCAATTTAAAATTGGTGAATTTTTTACATCAAAATAATTATAAAATTTTAATTTAAAAAATAATGATGACCTAAATATTATTATGAAATCTATGAAAATTATAATATTAAGCTTTAAGACCAAAATACTCAAAATAAATTATGGCAAACACGAGCCGGATGTTTGGAGTAATATTCTAGTTGGTAAGTGCTTTTGTGGGTGTAATATCAAGTCACAATAGAAATATAATACACTTAAAATTATTGAAATCGAAATACAATGGATAAAACAGACAGCACAAAGTAACAAAGGAACTCTTATGTGACTCACCAAAGATATAGAAAATTGATGGCCATCCTCCGGCAAACCCGTATTTACAGAGCAAGCCAGCAATTGGAAGAGTTATGGCGTTTCCAATGTGTAATCCTGTACAAGTTATTGAGAGAAGAACTTTAATTACTCCAGTATTTTAGACAGTGTGATATGTAAGATAACTTAGATTGTGCCAAAATAATAAAAAAATGTTTTGTAAGTAATTCATGTTGAAATTTAAATTTAAAAAAATTGAATTGAAACCACCAGAATTTTAAAAATGAATGAAAGTGTTTGTTTTATTCCAATGACAAAAATAAATGTTATATATTTTCATATATAAAATTACATTTCACTGAATGTTATTCAAATATTGCAAGCAAGTAGTTTTGCAATAATTGTAAACCTAATTTAAATTAAAAAAAACAGTTCATTTTAAACTTATAAAGTTTTTAAATAAAGCTTTATTCAAGTGTTTCCGAAACTATACTAAAACGCTTATTCTTACATGTAAGTGTCTATACATTCATTACAATCACTGCAAAATTTATTTTGAATAACGTTAATATTTAATATACTATAGTAAACTGTAAAGTTGGATAGTTACATATACTTATGTACGTTATTAATATATCCTAACGCCGATAAGACACGACAGAAGAATTTCAAGTGTGTTCCAGCTGGAGAATTGAGTGCATTCATATGGCCACGTGTTAGTTTTGTTTAAATGTACATTTACCACTAGTGTGTAAACTTCCTTAATGTGGAAAAATTGTATTAAATTAAACAATACTTTATTTAGTTTTAAGCTAGTCAATTACTGATATTTAAGTTTATTGTAATAGAACGTTGCAAAATATAACATAAACAAAAAATATACAATAACATCGCTGAAAATGTTTCTAAATCTTAAGAATAGCTTTTAACGCATGAACTTTTTAAATGCCATATTGTCATCGTAAACAATTAAAACTATTTGAAGCAAAATAAAGTGTAAATTTATATTTTAAAAAATACAAAGAAAACACATGAAAAGAAAATTTGCTCCAATAACTCTATTTAAAGTATAACTTTCGTGAATTTCAAGTAAATAATAATATGAACGTTAGTTAATTCAGTATAATTATTTCTTCACCTTCCTTGTAAATATTTTTTTACAATTAGAAAATAATATTTGTATATATATTTATATCCCAATATGCTCATAAGAGAAATAGATAAAGGGTATCATTAACATACCGGCATAAGTGAATCCCACCAGCTTTGAACGTTCCATTGGCGGAGCCCATCTTGACCATAGGTGATGGAAACAAGGGAACCAAACTCCCTGATAAGAAAAAAGTTAAATTGATTTTAATAATTAAGATATACCTCAGTGTTGACAAAATAGTCGATAAGAATGAAAGCCGGAGCATTTTCATTTGACTGTACATGGTTAATACATATTCGAAAAAGAAACTTATTTTCATTAGATAGATATTGTTACCTATAGGTACGCTATTATAGGTATTGCGAAATTCGTGTCGACTATTTTGCACTTCATTGAAAACTCATTTTAGTCAAGTCACTCTTCCAATATTAAAGGATCAAATTTTAAATATGCTAACAAATATAAATACAAAATATAATTTTTTAATTTTACCAATTTCTAATTTTAAATGTTATGGATTTAATTACACTATAGTATTATATGTATCAAAATAAGCAGGGGTTAAAATCTTCGGGGTTGCAATCTTATGAGACAGAAAACTGCTTATACAATAAAACTATTAAACAATCTTTACAGTTAAACAATTTTTTGTACTTATTTGAATTAGCTAACAATGGAGGTTACCCAATACATCAAACAGGAAGTATGAATTGCAAAATGCATATATTGATAATGAAATAATTGTAGATTAAGGTAGAAACATACTAGAATTTAAAATTAATAAGATAAATCCTATATGTAAGCCCTTTTCTGTCCCATATACGTAAGGTTTTTAACCCTTTGTTAATTTGAAGCCTCAAGTCAAGAAAATAGAATACACACTTAAAAAGCAAAATCATAAATGTCATAATTAAGTCTAGATTCTCTGAAAATTTATAAATCCAAACAAGAAACTATAAATCAACCAAATTCTTTATAAATACAAAGTATTTACTATAATCAATTGTACACGAGAAATTACATAATATTCTGTAGAAATGTTAAACACAATACAACTGATTAATATCACAAACTCAAGATCAATAATATGATTTTAGATTAAGATCTTTCAATAATATCCATTGTTATTAACGTATAAGAATAAAATAGGTAGATAAACATGCTAAAAAGTAATTATTTCATCACAAAGTCAGACATTATATACTCTTACTACTATAAAAAATACTATCTTTTTGCAATATATACTACATTATTTATGAATGAGACAAAAGCAATTAACACAAGTACTTTTTGAATCTATTTTGAACAATAGTATTAAAAGTTATATCTTACAGGATATATACGAGCATATGGTTAATATTACTTATACTTAATTTTTGTCCTTTAAGGAATAAACAGATTTATCAATGTCGTTATTAACAGCCTTTACTGGTTTTTTCATAACTATTCATAAAGATGTATACCATACTGTAAAGAAGGATTGATATAAATGTTTTTTGGTGAAAAGTTATATTTTTAAAATTGAAAACTTAATAGACTTACCATGGTCTGACATAAAATACCTTACGTATATTTTAAAGAACCAATAACTTTATATATTGGTCTTCATGTTTTTTAACTAAACCTTCACATGCATTAGCCAATGTATTATAATCAATTTTTAAATTCTACAAATTAGACATTTTTTTAGTTATTTCAATATTAGGATGTCCTTATCTGGGACTTATTAAATGTAGACAATGTAATTAATTGATAGACTTGAGCGGATCTCTATCACACCTACGTACATGTGTATCAGTAGATATTCAACACTACATAATTAAGGTGTGCTTTGGTCATTGGGGTGACTCTAACATGATCTATTCGCACAATATGGACAGAATCGTATGAAAATCACGATGCTCTACTTGAAAGCGAGTAGCAATGAAGTATGCAACACACTTTTCAACACTTTATAATACACAAAGTTCAACAAGATAAGGTGTACTAAAGATAATTTAGAATAACATTGATACTTAGCCCTTCATTGTCAATAAAATTGTTTTTCAATAAATGACGAACAAAAAACAGTTTAATTAGTTAAAATTTATTCTTATTATAATCGTTTATACAAAAATTTATCATTTAATTTTTACTCATGTTTCTAAGGATTTATAAAATAAAAAATAACACAAGTGTTCATTTTTAAATAAAGTTGATATGTAGTGATCATAGATATTGTATACTAATATACAATATCTATGGTAGTGATCAATATTAGATGAGCAGAATATTTTGTGTGACCAGTCAGTCAGTTAATGAGCGAAACATTGGTTTACTTAGTTTGTATAGTATGGTTTGTAAATAAAACTTGCAAATAAAAGTTGAAATAAAACATTTTCACTGCACAGCAGTAATTCGGACACCCTATATATATCAAAACATATTTATATGTTATAACTGTATGGTTCATTTCATTGCATGCAATTCCCCAAGCATTAAATTATACTGTATATATAATACATAAATATTATATAATCAACTCAGATTAATTTACATAAAAATTAAAACGTTGTAAAATTACATTACATTATAACATTAAGATAAGTGGTACCCAATCATAAAACATTAATATTTTAAGAGTATAAATAAAATCATGGATGCATCTACGGACGTGTATGTTCTAACAACCTCTTCACCTTTCCAATAAAAGATAATTAAATGTAGTATTTCCGTTAAAGTTGCTTAGACATTTTCAAATGGGTTTATGAGCAGTTTCCTATAATCTTGAAAAATGTTAGCTTTAAGAAGACATTACACAAGTTATTTGTTCGTATTAGGTGTTTAAAGAACAAAACGAAAGTTTAAACAATGAAATGAATATAAGTTATTTCGTTTTTTTAATAGACAAGTGCATAATTTAGTTACAATTCTACTAAATAAAATCTCACAATCTGATTATTATGATTTATCCCGAATATTAACAAAACGATATCAGAAGCGCATAAGTGCAGACGAACTTACGGATCCAATTCCACAAATGATTCGCAGGATAATCAGGAAGGAGAAGTGAGTCTTGGCGGCAATTGGAAGAAGAATAGTTGAAAATGATGTCAGAATACTCAGGATCAAGATAACCACTTTGGCCCCCACTTTTTGAACAATAATCCCCGATGGAATTTGCGTAACCAGATATCCCCAAAAGAAGACACCTAGAATAATACCACGAGTTTCTGAGTTCCACACGAATTCTCCGTCCTATCACACAACAATCAATAAAATAATCAGTTCATGTTAATTTAAAGCAAAAATTGAATTATACAAATACTTACGTCATACTCTTTATTAACATTATTAGCACGACATGAGTCTGTCCTATTCCCTTCTTGCACAGAATAGGCGGTTGAAATGGGGTTGGTTATATTATGAGCAGTGTTATAATCTGCATCTTGAAGGGCCACTGCAGTATGATTGGTCATGCAAAGAATGGCCACACTGATGTTCATGCGTTGAGCGTACAAATTCAATGTGCCAAAGAAGCCGACTATTGCCAGAAGGACACGACATGATCTCCAAACGGACTCTGAAGAAACGAAAAGCATTTAAGCTGGAGTTATTAGACGCAGTTTAACAGAAATTACTAGAATAAAGCAATACTTTAATAATACTATCCAATATATATAAATGTATATATGTAAGTATATCAAATTAAGCATACACACTAACTTTGAAAGTTAAGAAATTTCTTTAAAATATTATCGCGTATTATTTTAGAATTAGAAACTAAAATTAAAAATCTACAGTAAAAATTGCTTTAAAATAACTAACTAATTATTATTATAGTTGAGACCCGAAGCATTATTTTATTTTGATTTAATACTGTATATTTTTCATTTTACTAACTTTTGTAGCGAATTTGCTGTCTCTTCTATTAATGAAAGCTAGTTATTTAAAGTAGAAATCCAAATTGAAATTTAGTGTTGAATTTTATATATTTAAATATATATATATATGAATTATAACATTGATTTGACATTGAATCAAACATAAAACTGACGGAGCTCTACATTGGAACATTGGAGAATTAATTTAAAAATTCACCAAATATAATCAATTATACTTCTAATTTTGAAAGATTTGTACACCTCAATATACTTTTATTACATTCATACAAAATCTATAATTAACGACATTAAACATGTACCGTATGTTTAAGTAATTTCCTATAAAAACAATATTATAAAACAGTCTATTATATATCTATAAAGGTAAAAATAATGGTTCAGTTGTGACATAAATAACTCCTTAAGACACGTTGTTCTGATAGTGGTGGCGGGTAATTATACAGTATAGCACAGCTCAGCTATAACAATATAGTATAGTGTCAAAGAACAATTGATGATCTTATTGCACTATGGTAAGTAGCTAAGGTATCCAAGAGCAATCGCAGACATCACTAAAACAAATCAAAGTGATAACCTATACCTTACTGATCGTAATGTGTAAGGTCACTAATAGTGTAACTAAAAAAAAAATGTTTCTATTTGTTAAAAAATAATAATTACGCTACATAAAAAATAACAAATTCACGACCAACTATATTAAACGCGATTAGATTTACGAATTAAAAAACATACAATTACATATTATATACAAATTTTACTTTCTCAGTTTTTTTAAATATTGCATACGATTATAATTATTCATTTAACTTTTTTAACTTAAGCAACCATATTCAGTTTCTATGAATTTAAAAATGTCAAAAACATTAAAGAAGAGTTACAATGAATAATTATAATTTTTATAACTTATAAAAGTTTAAAATAATACTCCATTCATCTTATTAGTATTCTAGCAATCATAGATCGATCTAATAAAATAAATATACTTTAAAAGAAAAGTTTCAATTCTAACTATTCTTTCCTATGTCAGACCTGTTCATCTTACATAATTTAAATGGAAAAAATGAAAATAAAAATCTTCAAAGTAATATAAAAGCCGTACAAAACGGAATGAATATCTAAGTATTTGCATTTTGTTTTTGGTGATGAACTTGTAAAACAAATGGTGCCTACTACAAAAAATAGTTAACTAAATGTTACTCTTTTATTAGACAATATTAATTATATATACCTAACAATATTTTTGTTTCGTCAAGCGGTACATGTTAACAGGTACCACCAAAATGCACCATTGCCGCAATCTATAAACCAAAGTTTCTGAAAGCGCTATAAGAACCTAATTTAAGAAAATAAAGAACTATATACTTCTTCCATATTAATAGGTTAGCAAATTCAATGACTGCTGACAACAAAATAATAAAATGATTACAATAAATCATAATAAGTCAATAATAATCCTTTTAACAGTAAAATTAGGCACAATAAACAATGGTTATTAGCGTTAAATAATCGAAAAAAAACATTATTTTAATACGGAAATTTTTAAATAGCAGCACTAAAAATCGTACAAAATGCAATTAATGAAAAAACAAGTTCGCTATGTGCTATTAAGTAATAATAGCAATAAAAGCAAAAATAGTATGTATAGCCGTTTAAACAATATTGCCAAGTACAAAAAGAAAAGTATAATCTGCTAAAATTTCATTTATACCTATAGCATATGAAAGTGTACACTATTTTTAAAATGTTGAAATATTATAGCTACCTTTCTTGGGTTCTTGATCCCCCTTTTCAGGCATAATTACTCAGAATTGATGGGAGCACAAACGTTGAAGCACACGCCCTGAGAAATAAACCGTAACGAAAACACAAAAACGCCCCCACGTGAATGCGAGATTGTAGTTATAAGTTGTGAATGAAACACAAAGAATATTTTAAGGTGGATCACATGCTTAATCCTTTTACCCAATCAGAATGTCAGAAAGAATTTAGTCGATGCACAGTAAACCAATAGCAATAGCCACAATTTGTTATGACGAAATATTTCACAGAGTTAAATTATACTCTATAAGGTACAGCCGATTGATGACTCCATAAATGTGTTGCCGTACGTTGTCCATGGCAGCTGCAGCTGTTTCCACGTGGAAAGCGACCAAGTGTTGATTAATGTGATATCCTCCTTCTTTATAACTTATATATTTAATATATATAAAACTTGTAATATATTATTAATAATAATTAACATTATCTCGATATTATGGAACTATCTAGTTGAAGAAAGTAATCATACTAAAATTAACAATTTATGTATCAACATTAAATTACATAATATGTGAATATATCTAATATACATTAATTAAATGATGTAAATGAACGATACTTAATGAAATGTTTATGTTATAAACAACAAATTTATTTTATTTGAATCAATGGGTGTTCTAATTAGACATAGGCCCACAGTCAAGGGGGGGAGAGAGAGGACAGGTCTAACAGCAATTCTCAGAGAAGTCTGAGTGATTTTAAGAGTGGAAGAATACGGAAGATCCCATTTAAATTGTGTATTATATAATACAAACTAGTTTAACTGTTATTAATAATATATTCGATAAACTAAGTAGAATTTACTATAGTGATAATTGTAATAATTATATATAATTCACTTCACAATCAAAATGTTTAACCCTTAAGCCAGGAGAAAAACAATTATAGGTATAATTTTCTATTTTTCGCAATAACCGTTAAAAATAATCAAAATAGAGTTTTCTCTAGAAGTAGTGAATGCAATTAATTGAAAATGTTTATATACATAGGATATGTTGTCAAATTGTTATTATTAATATGTACATGTACATAAAATAGTATTTACTCCTTTTATGATATTATACTTAAAAACATAATTATAAGCAAATATTTATATCTTACTAAGCAGTAGTATAAAAAATAAAAATAATGAATGTAAAAATATATTAATTAAATAATTCAATTTTATTTTTTGAGCATGATTCAAAAACGAGAAAAAAATTGGAAATTGCTTATTAGCATTACATTAAAATTATTAAAGTGAAATATAATAAGCATAAATCCTTTTTTAATGAAATATATATAAATAAAACATTTGATAAACAAGAAGTTATATTGTAATTGAATCATACTAGGGTTTTTTTATAGAGGAAGTACTATTTTCAGGCAACAAGCGCATATTTTTTCACAAAAAGGTGTTTCTTACTTAGTAGTCAATGTTACATTTTAAAAGGGCGCACGTTGGGATAGATCTAGGGGAAGCACGTGCTTTCCAGGCTCCCCACTTAGACCACTATTGTGAATTATTTAGCTACTTCATTTAATTTAAAAAAATGGGAAATGCATTTTAAATAAATCATATATACATAGACGCAAATTAATTGTGGTCGATATTTTAACATGCATCAGTAATTTAATATATAAAAATACAAATATTACGTAATAATTTACATCAGAATTTACCATAAGGTGCTGAGTAAAAAATTGCTTAACGGGCGATTTTGTAATTATAGGCATAAAATTACATATTAAAGATTACATACTAGGATTATCCATAGGATTAATCCATAAACTTATTTTCATTAAATATACATTTATATATGGAATATCAATTATGAAACTTAAAAAATTATTTTGAGACGATGAAAATTCACTTTAGTATAACGTAAATTTGTCACAACAATTTACATGATTTTAGACGAGACTATGTTAGTATCAATCAGGTACTCCTCAATTTATGATTGAAATATATTATTTTTACATATATAACCTCAGATTTATATGATGTACACTATATAGATACATATTACATATCATATAGACAAGCTTAAATATATAGTATACATGTATGTATCAATTATTATATTAATTGAATATATATGTCTTAGCATGTACGTAATACGTAGCGTGTACCATATACCGTTATCGTGTAGCGTATTATATGCTGTATGATCTATAGTATTTTAAAAATATCATACTTTTTCCCCATTTACATATTTCAAATTACTAGCTAAGACTCCCATTTCAAAATTACTGCCGCACCATACCTTAAAGAAAATCGTAGATATGACCCTAGAATTTTTCGGGGATTCAAATGTATAATCATTAACTCAAATTTAGTGTAAAATCTAAAGTGGAACGTTCAATAAATATTAAAATTCAATTACAATTACATATTTTAATTTTTAATACTAAAAAGTAGGTAAACTCTTTTCACAGTAGCTAATTATAAAATTATATAATACTGAAGTATATATTTTCATTAAATATATATATGTATTTCATATAATTACAACTCAAAGCGACACTTTAGCATTAACATTTTCTGGAGTTTCAATAAAAACTGTTTTTTGATAGCTACTGTCTAGAATAATGAAGATATCGTGAATTTTAGAAGAGCTTTTCTAATTTTCCTTTTGTTAAAAGAGTATTTATCCCAGAATAAAAATATTAGCTAATGTTTCTCATTTTAAATACTTGCTCAATTTCCCTTCTATTGTAGATATAAATTAATCCATTTTATGAATAGCTTACTCTGATTTTAGTAGATGCAAACATGATAATGACAAATTGGATGGCTGCCACGTCAATTTATATATACGAGTAATACATTATGTAGGCTACACATTGATTGTTCAGACAGCAGTCAATTGATTAAAAAATAACATCGATTGTTTTTTGTACACACTAAGTTTGCTCGCTATACTGAATATCTGGATTCAAATTGTGACACTCGTTTTAGTAAATACTTTTGTCATTTATTTATCCATATAATGGGTTCTTTTAAGTCTTATAAATATTCTGTTGTAAATGTAAATAAGGCCGCATATATATTTTTCCATTCCATGGGAGTTCGATTGTACCCAAAGAAATAGATTTCTATTTATATCTCTATGATTGTACCCAACAAACTCAACAAACCCACCTACGCACACCATTATGTAGACCCTGAATGCTACATAGTATAATATGTATTATACATTAATTTAATGGCTTTTAATTTACGACTTCATTCTACCAAACATAGCAAAAATTTACTAATATAAAAAATATTTAATTTTACTAAGTTTCGTATTATTGAGTACATTAATTTACTTACAAACAATTCGTTCAATACGACGAGTTTAACATTATTTTTTAGCACATTTTTTGTTATTTAATGTAAAATTTTAATAATGATAGCTGAAATATACTACCATAAGTCATGTAACAGAATATGGCATTAACCTACCCATAACTCTGCTTCTAAACGAGCGAGCCTTGAACAGCTGAACCCATTTTATCTATAAATCTACGACTACAGTGCGTTACGTTTACGACAGGGAACAGCATTGTCGTAGGTTATAGCAACTAGACTGCTTGCTGTATTTGCCATATCATACTTGCAACTTAAGCTGAATGCCTAAACCAATACAAATTCACAGCGCTCGCTCTATCGATTTTGTAGACTATCACATCTACTTGGTCGTATTTTTCTTGTAAAACTGTGTATTATACTATATACTGGCTTATGAATTCGACAACGACAGTCAGAGTCGTCTATAGAGTGAAATTTTTTCCTTATTATACTCAGATAAATAGCTGTCACATTGTTATTTTACAGTAATTTATTTTATAACATTCAATGGATTCTAGCAGTATTGTTGACAATCAAACATTATCTATGTTTCGTCGTCCAAATTGGTCATCCTGTGAAGTATCGCAGTTACAAAATGCTGTGCAAAACTATCAACAGGCGATTTCTGGAAAGATGTCACCGGATGGCGCGATGAATCGTAATCTCGCATGGATAAATATAGCTGCTGAGATAAATGGTGTTGGACACCAAAACCGAACCCCCTATGAGTGCCGCCGAAAATGGGCTCACTACAAGTCACTCAACAAAAGATCTCCCTGCTCGAATCTCACAGTTCGATCTCCCAGTTGGAATATACGACGATTAAAGTCAGTTAACACTTCTTCAAACTCAGTCTTTGCCAAGTATCGATTTCTACAGACTCCGGCAAACAACACGACTAGCTCCTCCAAGTCGCAAGGTTCTCATGACAATGATTGTATTATGCTCAAAGTCGAGAGGGAAGATCTGCAGCAAGGACTGACAGAACCCTCGGATATTTCCTCGCTTCCTTCCCTCCTGGAGGCCCCATCCATGGAAGCTATTTGCGGCGATACGCTGACTGTCTCCACAGTAAATTTGAACCACGAAACTGACATGAATGCAAGTATCGATCAGACGCTGCCGGTATCAACAGCTTTGTCACAGACAAGATTGCCCGTAGATTCTGACATTGCATCTCACTCTGAGCAACACTTTTTTCCCGACCACGATGATCACAGTAGCTTCACTCCACGCCTCATAGAAACTCGATCCTCCGGAGCCAGATCCTCGACAGTCACGATAGTTAGCAGCGGTGGAAACGGTGACGCTTCCATGAAAACCAGCTTCGAAAGTCTCAAGCAAGAGGTAGATATGAGTCGGTTGTTCCTAGAATCTGAGCAAATCCAACTGGAGCGAGAACGGGTGAGTCTAGCAAGGGAAAGGGTCACTCTAGATCGGGAACGCTTGCAACTACATCGATTGAAACTAGCCGCGGAGCGAGAGAACTTTGTGAGCAATGCTACCCCAACTGATGATGCTTGCCGTACGAAAACTACTGGTGATCTACTAGACTCAAACATTGAGATGGTTCATAATGTGGAACTTGACACTAACGTATGACAATGAAATATACCCTTTGCAAAGATTTCCGTGTTCCCGTAGCACACTTCTATTTTTTAACCATTTTATTCACCATGCTTATAATGTATGGCTTATGTCTTAATTAGCTGTATTGTTTGTAAATAATCTGTACATAAATTTTATAGGGGGTTAAAAATATAGCCGACTTTCATTTTAGGAATTATTATAACTAAACTTTCAAACTTTTGTTACAAACTCTAATATTACCTAATTGTTATTAGATTGAATTTGTCTTTATGTAGTCCAATTTGGATTATATTGTATATTTATTTCTATGTACACAACTAGAAGAAAAATTCGATTATTCCTACACGTATTCGTAGCATTTAATGAATTTTTCTTGATAGTTTTACTTACTTTCAGAGCTCATTTTGCATTGTATATAATTGCATAAATGTATATATGTGCTAATTAACCATATTAATCGAACTATATGTCCCACACTTTTTATATGTATATATATTATTACAATTATTATTGCTAACTTATAAACTATTGCTGCTTTTTGCACTAACAAGCAGAGTTGCAGAATTTTGTGTCACTAGCATAATATTTCGTTATTGTTATAGATATCAAAGTTTAAAACTTGTAAATAAAAGTCACTGAAATATATCTGAATGAAACAAAACTGTGAATAAATATTTTCCTATAGTGTTAGTAAGTATACCTAGAATATCGATTTCATTAAATTCTATATTATAATCTACTATGATCTACTACCTCTGTAGGTACTATTTGTAATGTATTTTATTACCATTATTTAATGTTCGAAGTAATAATTAATTTACATTTAACCTGTGAAAGAATTACTGATTTATACAAACTATTTCAAATTATTTTAACTGTAACTAATTTAACTGTTAAGAAAAAATAGTACTGAAGCGATCTTTCTACTTCATTAAAGTTCAATCATATTTTTTCTCATTTTAGGAAAACATGAATCTTAAGATTATAAGAATGTTTTGTAAATCCTTTATATACTATTTATTATTATTAATAGCGCTTATTAAATGGAAATCACAGTAAGGACAAAATACAAATTAAAAAGAAAACACTAGTACAAATAGAATACTATGGTAAAGAAAAAAGTAAGTCAGACACGTTTGCTAAAGTAAATGGTAAGAATATTTGAACGGAGGAGGCATGCTTTTAGGAGTTGTGTATGGGGATAGATAACCGGTATTAACTAGAATGGAAAGGGGGAATGAGACTATGAAGGAAGTGTATTTTGTTTATTAGTGCACTTTAAAAGTGTGAAGGCAACTTATTATACAAAGAAGCAACTAATTGTGCAAAGAATCAGCATAATTGTGTTCAATTGGTGATAAAGACACCTACTCGCACGAAGTATATCTTATGTAGGGACGCGCCTCAGAACTATGTCTTATCGGGACAGTGTTTGATTTGAACAAAAATTAGTACATACATATATATTAAATCAAATGCCCTGATTTCAAAAATCAACATTGTTTTCTTCTCCGTCGAAAGTATAGCATGTTATTAACAGTTTTGTCATGCTCACACACTATATCTTAGCGGGACATATTTTATGCATAATTTACTTAGTCTTATAAGGACACGCATAAAATTATTAGTCTTATCAGGACTCGTTCTGCGCATGCGCAGAAGCCCCCATCAAGGTTACGGCGGGATTTCCGATTGCAATAAAATCTTGGAAAAGTATGTCTTATCGGGACAATTTTTTCAATCGATAATAATTTGATATTGACTTTCTAGTATACAATAAAATCTTAGAAAAAGTATGCCTTATCTGAACAGTCCCTATTAGATAGGTTATATATAAAGTTTTTTAAATCGATAATTAAAATAATTTGATCTTGACTTTTTAGTATGCAATCGCCAGCACAGTTTAGAACATAGAGCAATAATATATAGAGTGTTGACTCTTGTTGATTTCATATACATCGCACTGTAAATTTTCGTCAATAAAAAATTGTTTTATTTCAATAAATGTTATATGAATGGGCATGAAAAAAGTATTTAATATTTCGATTAAAATAATTTTAAGAGCAAATATATTCAAACAATTTTAATATATATATATACGTTGTCTGTAAAATATAATTCATTTCATTTATATCTAAAATCTGTTTTACTATATAAACTATTTCACTGAGCTGTCAGATTTAAAAATATTACATTGCAAATCTTCCGGGTATTTACTCGTAGATAAATAGTAGTACCTATAAACTGCATACAGAATCAATAAGAGACGAATCTCTATGTATAATTATTCCATGGTTTAGCATTCTCAAACAATAAATAAATAAAAATAAGAATAATACAATAAAGCATGTAAAATTATATCTATTAAAATGTGATGTAAGTGAAAATGTAAAATGTTATTACAGATTTTAAAAAATGTAACAGGAGGATTTAATAGAAAGTTTATTTATATATATATATAGAAACAATATTTACTGTTTATTTTACTCAAGAAGGCAAATCCGTTTCGTATATTAGGTATCCTAGTAGGTATCCGTGTAGTAGGTATCCTACAAGTATTTTCTAAGTGAGTATTTTAATCTGTATTGTATATTTTAATAAATAGTGTATATATTTTTGACAGACCTTTAATCTTACAAAGTTAATTATATATTTTTTTCTATTGTCTATAGAGAACTCTCGACCCTGGTTGCTTAGTCTTAGTTGTATATATATATTATTATCACTAGAAGTTTTGCCTTAGGCATTACAGAATGAATGAAGATATTTTAAAATGCGCGGTTTAAAAATATATAAAAACAAAACAGTATCATTGTTATACACTGATAGAAAATCAGTGTAAATTAACACAAAAGGGTGTGACTCCAAAACGATGTAATGATTAAAATCATCATTAAATTACACGGTTTTGGTGTATTTGGTGTTGCACAACCTTCTGGTGTAAGGAACACCGATTTCCAGTTAAATCGATTTATTTACATTTTTAGCGTTAATTAACACCGATATAAATTATAATAATTTACCCCGTTTTGAAATTTGATTCGAATTTTGCGTAAATTTTATGGCTTGAAAGATCCTCCTAAATTAAAAATATAGACATAGAGAAGCATATTATAATATATGTAAATTAAGAAATATATACAAAGTATGTTCAATAATTAGTTAAATAAAGAACTATTTTCACATAGATAATTAAAATGTGAATGTTTAGTTCAAGTGCTATTGTGGGCCACGTACATAAAATTGGTTTGTATGTTATTATTACAGTATGTAATGTGATGAAAATCCATATTCAAAGAACAAATATAAAACGAGAAATGCCAATCATTATTCACATTACCGTTAAGGTACTTTGCTTTTCAAAAATAAAATAATGATACATTTTTCATTATTAATTTTCAACTTTTAAAACAACGAGCAACGATCAAAATAGATGTACAATATACACCGGGTATTATTGTGCATATTTGGATCGGATTTTTGCAGGAACTGTGGAATATGTACAGGATGGTTCATAAGTTATAACGATATAGATTTTATGAAACATTTATCTATTTTTAGAAATTTAAAATATTGGAAATCTATGGGCAAACTTCTATAGCATTTGTTGTCGCTGCTGCTGTTTTATTTTGTTTTTGCTCAACTTGAGCCTTCGGCCTTTTTTCTGAAGTGTTTCCACATTTTAGCCACTTTTTGTTGAATTCTGCACATGTCGGCAAGGTCGGTGATGCCTTCCTCGATTCTTGTCTTGAGAGGGCCCGGGCATCTGAGAATGATATGTTCGTTGGTTTCCTCTTCTTCTTCACACAGTCTGCACATTCCGTCCTCTGTTTTCCCTATTCTTTTCTGGTAGCTTTTGAGTTCGAGGCAGTGTCCCATTCTGAACCGTCTGTAGTC
>JAYRBW010121380.1:0-17011 GCA_036023295.1 Invenusta paracnida
TAAGAAATTAGGCATATAGATTTTTTTTATTGCATGTAAACTGGAAAATACAAAAATGGGCATCAACTTCTTGACACGGTCCATATGCCGTATTTATACCACAGCAGGTATTTACACCACTGTAGTACTTCCTACAATTATGAAAATGAAAACTAAACAAAACCAATAATTATAATAGTTTTATTGATGTGAAAATTTAATAGACTTTTAGAGTTATATGTTAATGAAAAATATTAATCCATGGTAAATATTGTATAACATTAAGATTTTAAAATTTCTAACGACACTCTTTCGTGAATACATATAGCAAACTCGCATTATTTTATTTTTATTGATTATATGCTATAAATTACAGTTTTTATACATCATTACGTATTATGTAGTATAACATTTAATTTTTACATTTTCAGGAGGCAAGTGCTGGCTTTATTGTGATTCTCATGGCCATATTTTGGGTAACAGAAGCAATACCAATGGCTGTAACTTCTCTTTTTCCCGTATTTCTGGCTCCAATGATGGGAATTATGTCGAGTGCAGCCATTTGTCCCTCTTATATGAAGGTGATTAATTGAAAATCTACCCAATTATGCAAAAGCTGAATCTAACACTAGACGTATTTTATGAATGATTACCAATATGTTTATATTATTATTTGTTTAATTCTAGGATATAATAATGCTCTTCATTGGAAGTCTGATTGTTGCTATTGGAATTGAGTATAATGGACTTCACAAACGAATTGCATTGACGGTACTATCTTTTGTGGGATCAAGCCCTAGAATGTAGGTAAATATTAAATGAAAAAATAAGTAGAGAAATGAACATTTTGATGTGAAATTGATCATAAAAGAATGTAATAAAGGTATATTAAATTACGACATAGCATTAAGTATTCTCAAATCTAAAAGCTGTTTATCGGAGCTTACGAATAATATACAATAGCAGTATAAAATCACCAAATTATTACATCTATCATTTCAAAATTATATCAACATTTCTCGCGTTTTTTGCTCTTTTTATTGTTGTATTTTAGGCTTTTTCTTGGATTCATGGCACCAAGTTGGTTTTTGTCAATGTGGATTAACAACACTTCTACTACTGCCATGATGCTTCCAATTGTAGATGCTGTACTTGGAGAAATGACAAAGAAACCACTAAAAGAACAAGGTCTGTGAAAACTATGATTATGGCTATAATAAAAATGTATTTTAAGGAATTCTGTTTAATTGTTACATAACTTATTGTACAATATTATGCCATTGTGTACTTTGTTTAAGATATCATATAAAAGATTGTATATTTTTACTAAAATCAAATAATTAATCTTAATGTTACAACATTTTACGTAGGTGGGCTATAAAAAACATTTATAAATTTGTAATTGAGTGAGTGTATGTCAACTGTCTTAAAGATCCAACAATTAAAGATTTACTAAATATTTTATTAGACAGAGCTTGGTAACCATCGAATTCTACTGCATCCGCAGGTTTGTCGTATTTCTTAGTTTTATATTATAGTTTCCATTTAAAAGAATGTATATTTTCGGTGAAAAATATTATCTATACATGATTATTTGAATATTCTTCAAAATGTTTACAATCCTGCACCCTCTTTTCACAATTCATTCCGAGCTATTCCGGTTGTGACTATTTTTAGAAACAACAAGTTCTACATAAAAAGGGAAATAATAGTTCATAAAAGCAAACAATATAAATACATAATTGAAACTTGTAGTGGAGAAGCTACTTTCAACCACTGCAGTTTTAAGTTTAATTTTCTTAAAAAGTGTAATTTTGGTAGTTACATTTAAATATTTTCTTGGATTTATGGCACCAAGTTGGTTTTTGTCAATGGGGATTGACAACACTTCCACTACTGCCATGATGCTTCAAATTGTACAGCTCAAATTATATGCTCAGCTGTACTTCGAGAAATGTTTTTAATTGATTGAAATTAATTGAAATTGTATCATAATATGAGATTATATATTATTATACATACATGATTTATAAAGGTCCATAGCAGTTGATATGTAAAGACAGACAATCTATATTAAAATAAAATAATTAGCCCTTATATGGAAAAATTATATAATGATACAAAATTTTTAATTAGTTACTAGCAGTTGATAAATACTTTAAACGTGTTATAGTTAGTCCCTGAAGCTGAACAGCAATGTTTGGACCTTGATAGGTCTCATCAACATCCCTTCTTCTTCTTTTTACCGCGCGCTTCGGCCTAAGACCAGAGCAGGTGAGATAAAGCATTGTTAGGTTTAATTTTGTTGATGTCATTATAGATGTGGTCGGGTAGGTATTCATCTCTTACAAATTGAGGATGGGACAGACAAAGATTGTGAGGTTCATTGTGCCTTCTTTAATATGGCATCTGTCGTCCATTAGGGATGATGCTTCGCGTTTCTTGTATTTCTAGGCCTTGAAAATGGGGCAGTGACCTGTTCGCGCATGATAGAGTGAAACAGCATCTCGTCACCTCTCGGCTTCTGTGGCTGGCTATCTTTCATTTTACTCACTGAAGTTTTCTGATTGCGACTTTAATAGTCTCAAAAGAAAATCGGCCATCGGATTGGTTTATTTGACCACCTTATCGGTGAGTGTATCGGCTTTCTCGTTGCCAGCGATACCACAGTAGGTAGGGATCCACTGGAAGATGCACTTTCTGTTTTGGTTGTGAAGAGCTTTGATACTCTTCTAGATATTGTTACCGAAAACGTCGTCTTTACCCCTGGATCCACGTCTGATCTTATCGATGCTAGCCTTTGAGTCGGTGAAAATAGCAGCTATGTTCCAATTAAGGTCCTTGGTGATCTCGAGTCCGCGCTGGATGGCTAGCATCTCTGCATTGTAGCAAGAACAAAAATTGCCAGTTGGGATGGCCTTTTTGATTTGGATGTTAAGACCTTTTATGTGGATATTCTGACGCCTTCAGCTTTGCCTCTTTTGTAGAACTATCGGTCCAGATCTGAATGTCTGTCTTGAGGTCTTTGAGGGTCTTCTCAGCTTTAGATCTCTTTATAGTGTGGTCTTCTTCTTTTCTACAGTAGTCTTGAAGGTTGGTCCTGTATTCCCAGTTGTTTATCCATTTCCAAAGTGGGATTTTGGTGAGTTAGAGTGTGATGTCATTTGGTCATTTCTCAATGTCGACTTGCTTGGCTGCTTCTTCCCCGATGTCCCACCAGCTGGTCCTAAGACCCGAGATGCCTATAATTTCGAGTATGTGCACGGCAGTCTTCCTCATGTGCTGTTTAACTGGGTTTGACTAGTCAGTCTTTTTAATATTCTTTCACAAGCTTCTCAATTAGAGTGGTTGCCATGTATCCTGTAATAAGCCTTGCGGCTCTTCATTAAAATGTTTCAAGCTTATCAACGTGGGTTTGACTGAGGAAGAAACCCCAGACACCGAAACAGTAATCAAGGAGAGCTCTGACAGATTACTGATAGATGGTGGCACATTTCTTACTGCTGATGCAGTAAGAAATCTCTGCCTCATTTCATACTCACTTCGGAGATCCTTTTGATAGTATTATGGTGGTTAGCTAGTTTCTTCCTGATTGAGTCGGCGTGAGCGTTGAATGTGATGCGGTCGTTTTTAATACTCAAGAAAGTAGAAAGTAGAGTTGCTTACACGTATTCGATCTTGTCATTGTCATTGTCATTGTCAAGGTCTATTTTAGCTTTACAATTAACTTCATTCGGGACGAGGGTAATAGTTATGTGGCATGATTTACTTCTATATTTTACAAAGAATATTTTGAGTTTTTTAGCATAGTTTGGGTGGTCCGTTCTATTTATTTAATAGTTTTACAAATTGCGACAGTAGCTATATCGTCGGCAAATAGGGACCTGGTGATGTTGGGTTAGTCCGCGTCAATGTCGTTGATGAATACCAGCCGGAGTATAGGAGCTAAGACCAATCCCTGAGATAAACTTTTGATATATATTTTTTGCTGCGTTGTTTACCGATTCTTCTCATTGCCAGTCTGTCTGTAAGGAACTTTTTTATCCAGATCATGCAAACCGGGACCTTGACGTCAAATAGCTTCTTATACAGCCCCATTTTTCGTAGTTTATCGTTCGCATTATTGAAGTCGATAAGGGTGAGGATGCTTCTGCAGTTAATCGTAGATGGTTTGGGCTACTTTGGCTATTTGTTATTCGGTAGAGTACTCTTTCCTGAAGCCGGTTTGGTTCTTGTTGAAGACCTCGTTAGCTTCAAGAAAGTATTTAAGATGGTTTTTGACGGCACATTTTATGAATTTGGCTAAACATGAGGTTAAGCTGGTGGGCCTATAGCTTTTTGGGGATCAGGATAGGGATCATCTCAATAAGTTTCCACTCTTTGGAGACTTCCTTCTTCTTTAGCTCAGATTAATGATTTACCTGATTCTCTGTATGTTGAGTTGTTCATGCTGTGAAACGTCTCGTTCAACCATCCGTCGGGTCCCGCTGCCTTACCGAAGGGGAGCTCATCAATGCTTTTTCATTTTTTTCAGTGGTACAGGTGTTGAATATGGTACTCTTGCAGTTAGTGCACTCGGTTTTGATCTAGCGGTATTCGTCTTGCTTGATCTCGCAGTCCCATTATTTTTTCGTTTAACTTTAGAAATATGGGCGTATTTCCTGACGAAAAGTCTAAGTTGTGTTTGTCGGTGATGTATTTTGAGCCATTTTCAAGTAGAGCTTGGTCCTGGAGGATCTTTTTTTTCAGTGGTCATGTCTTTGAGGATTCTGAAAATGCAAGTTGAACTAGTGTCTGCATTAAGCTCTTTGGTGAATTCTCCCTAAGTTTTTTCTTGTTCAATGTCTGACGAGTTTCTTGATTTCTCTGCACATCTTAAGCCAAGTCGCTCTCTATTCTTTGCTATCCTTTGTCACGTTTTAGGTTCATTTCTACTCCTGATAGTATTGGCAATATTATTGCTCCACTACGCATTCGCATCACCTTTATTACTGTCTCACGGCATGGCGCTTTTGAACGCTTTTTCCATGGATGATTTGAGCTGCTCTTGGGCTTTTGAGACTTGTTCTGGGGGATTGAGATTCCAGCTGGAGAGTTCCTCTTCAAAAATTCTGTTGAACTTAAGTCAGTTAGTTTTTATTTTGATTTGGATGTTTCTATAGTTTTATTTTTGGTATTATCGCTGCTGCTAATAACGATTGGGTAGTGGACGCTACCAACGCTCTTTCCGAGTTTCCACTGTACAGCTTATGGCTGACATTGGATGACGCAATTGAGATGTCTCGAGTGCTGGTTTTGCCTGTGTATTTCGCGCGGTAGGTGTGGCTACGGTTTATCTGACGGCTTTATCGTGAATCAAGTTTTCGAGATAATTACTGTGTCGGTTTTTATTCATTTTCTCATTTCAGGAAAAAGTATGAGCGTTAACGTTTTTGACAGTGATCCAGTTGGGCCATTCACGAGCCAGTTGAAGTCAGATATTTTTTCGCAGTTGTCAAGGTTGCATTTTATGATGGGAGGAATTTAGAGGTTGAATATGTTGATGAGGGTCTTCTTGTCCTTATTGACGAACTTTACAATGGCGTGTTCAAGAGAGTCGGGTCATCGAGGAGTTTGGTCAGTGGATTCGACCTTCCAGTAATTGACTTTTTTGATGTAGCAGATAATTCCACCGGGAGCGCTGATGTCGGTATTGCTTCTTCTTCCCATTTTTCTGTCGGCTCTAGCAATAGGGACATATTCACTAATTTTACGGGATCTGACGTTGTTAATTCGTTTCTTGAAGAACCGCGATGTCGACCTTATCGTTCTTCATTGTCTTACTCATTTCCACGATCTTTGATCGAAAGCTGTTAATATTGCATTAGAGGACAAATGTTCGAGCCTCGGTTGCGTTCGACGTCTCCGTCCTGGTTAAGCAGGAGAACGGAGTAGGACGGTTTATTATTACATTTACATCTTAGCAAAAAGCCTTGTTCTTTGGCATTCCCTCACCCGATTGGGGGGATGTTTGAAGGCTCTTCGTCCTGAGATGTCCACACCCGTCCCATGGAAGAGACCTTTGCCAAGTGTTCTAAACATCTCTCGTACTTCGCTATTTAAGCTTAATTTGCAACCAATTGTTAGTACGTTCTATTGAATTTTACAATAGTTAGACAGGTATGGGCTACTGAAGAGACTTAACAAAGTCCAAACAGCGCTAGAATAACTCTCTTCGTTCGGTAGAATGAAATATACGTTAGTAGTTTGAAACCGGAAATTTAAAAATTTATCTTTTGAATTAGAGTTTAATTTTTCCAAAATTTCCTCTATATTTGATTTATTTTGCATTTTATAAGCTTATAAATGCTTTTAAAAAATAAATAGCAAATAAATCATTCCAATAATTTTACAAAAAATGTGTATTTTGTTTAACTTGCTTTGTAGAAGATGGGAGTACTTATTTGGAACTGGACACAGAAAGTCAAAGAGGGTATTACGGTTTATTTATTCAATACATGCACTATTTACAATAATGTACGTATATGTGAAATGAAATAGTTTTATTTGATTTTTAGATTAAATGTAAAATACTGGAATATAACCATGAAGTCAAATACATTAATAAAAGATTGTATAAGTAATTTAATTTAATAGTATAGTATAGTATAGTATAGTATAGCATAGTATAGTACGAATACATTGTTTAAAAGAAAAGGATAATTAACTAATTATATAAAAGCTTATGAATTTAAGAATGTTTATAAATTTAATTGTTTTCATTTAAATTTCACTTTAAGTAAAGATTAAAGGGGTGTGCAGGTGGGTGATGTTTTCACTGAATATATTTACTCAAATTTCTGTTTAAGTTATGCTTTAATCTAATATTTTGGCCAACAAACAAAAACATTTACTTTTGTATTGTGTTATTATAACAAAGAATCTACATATTATAGTGAATATATATATATATATATGTGTGTATATTTATAAACCTATATTCTCCTATAATGTAAAGCTGAGAATTTATTTATTAATAATTACAGGAGTGTTTGCAAGCCTTGTTGTATTTAAAACAAAATCCACTAACATATACTAAACATGCCTCGATTATTTTTGTTTGCTCAAGTTGTAAATAAGTATTAGCCCAACAGTGATTTGTTAAACCTTGCGTATTTACTGATTCAAAAACAATTCAGTCCGTTGATTAATTACAATAAAAATAATTAGTAAAACTCATGCTAACTATATAATAGTTTTGCTTCTATAATAGATTGATCAATGCCTCATTGTAGATGGTATAATGTTTCGTATTGAAACAATTGATGTACTATTTTATTTTTAACATTTCGTATGTACTTTTTGTGTCTGCCTATATTTTGATTATATCACATGATATTATATATTCTGTTAGTTGATATGAATGATTTTTTAAATATTGCAAGCATTGACTAATTTGAATTTGCAATAATAAAAAGTTGATATTATTTCATTAGAAATGAATACATTGCTGAAGTAAATGATACCAGCCTCGATCAAAGCACAGAAGAGGCACCAGAAATCAGGCAACTTCGGAAGGGTTTGTACCTTTCTGTTGCTTACGCTGCTACCTGTGGAGGCATCGCAACGCTTACTGGTAGTCCACCCAGCATGATTTTCTATGGATTTGTTGATGAGTATGGCAATATGCTCTTTATAATAATATAGAAAGCTACAAAAAAAGAATGTTTTAAATAGGAGATTTATTTGTATAGTAATTAAATAAGACAGCCTTTTTCCACAAAATTTATATTTGTTATAAAATGACTTTTAAACAGACTTGATAGAAAATTAATATGTTTTTATCAATCGTATCATTGAATGTAAACTAATATTCATATATCGTATAAATTCCTATATAACTAGACTAATAAAATACAGATAGACTTGATGAATAGAACTGCGTTAAAGCAGATAGAGATTCCCTTATAGATTCCCTATACAGTTTCTGAGTCCAGTTATTTGCAATGTGCAGCTGAATCATATGTATTTTTTGTAATATTTACTATATAAAATTAGTATTCTGATATAATAAAAATTATTGAAGCTCTGAAAATAATATTTTAAAAGATAGTTCTAAACTTATAATAGTTAATACAATTATTTTCAATTCGTTTCTATAAAAACGTATAATATATATTTTTTATAATTGTTATATTGTTATATTTATGATTAGGTAGGTACAATACATAACATAATTTAAATTACAAACGTCAATACAACTTTAAGCATGTAGAATAAAATACTATTTTATTGGATTTTAAATTTTCTTTTAGTCTGTACATATTTTGTAAATAATATAGGAAGTGAATGTATTATAATAGAAAAAGAACAATTATTTACAAGTGTACCTAAGAAATTATGAATTTTGATAAATGTATATTACATGTATATTATATATCATAAAAAATAAACGTTAGATAAAAAGATTACGTAGATACCATAGATTAATATAATTTTAATTAATTATTATTACTCTATGGTCGATGCTAAATTCGGCTTATTGAATTTTTTATATTCAAAAAGTTATTCGGTATATTATGTAATACCTATATGATAGTATGTATGAATATAACTGATCCAGAATCAGATGATATAAGGTGATCCAAAATCAAGTAGTAAATTTTACAATTTTACAATTTTTGAATATTTATTAGAGTATAATTACCGTTGTTTATATGATTATATCTGATCTAATTGAGTAGATTTTTTACTTGTTTAATTTACAAACATATCTTTCTAGGACATACATTTTAAAATAGACATGGTATAAACCATGGCAGCAAAAAAAATGGAGATTTTTTATTTGCCTAAATGAAAGAGTTAATGTAATTAAGTGTTATAATGTATCTGGTGGAAATGTTTAGTCTCTAAAGGCAGCTTCACACGATCAGTTTTGGCTTGCAAGTAAAACTGATAGCCTTCCTTTTAACTCTCTGGAAAAATTCAGCAAGGTAGATATTTTTTAAAACTTTACAATTTAGACTGCTGATTGGTTCCTAACTTTGCCTCAGTAAAATATGACGAAATAATATAAATATAGATTATAATTGCAAATCAACGTGATGCGTCAACATAAAGATTGATAGTTTCATCAGTTTTACTTGATAATGTGGAGGCAAAAACCAACAGTTAAAAATGAATCTGTTGAAACTGACAGTTTTCTTGCAAGCCAAAACTGATCATGTGAAGCTGCCTAAAGACACAACGTAATTATGCTGATGTATTGGGAATTGCTTCTTAGGTAGTGATTCTATAAATTCTATCATTAAAAATTTGAAGAAACAGCAGATCAGATATGCAATTTAAGCATAGTGCTGGAAGATTACAAACAGTGTACCTAATCATCAGAAAATAAAAATTGATTAGCAATCAAACACAAAATCCAACTAAATGTTTAAGAAAATTGGGTCAGGAATAGGTATGATATTTCATAAGGATCAATGTGGCACTGCATCAATTTTACATTTTATGTATTTTAAGCCACATCAACCCCAAAAAGTACATGAATTAGTGGAAGATGATTCTGACCCTCGTCTTGAATTCTGCCAAAGTTTTAATCTCGTATAAGAAAGATCCTGCTAATATTAGCTTGATTAAATTCATCATAGAAATCAGAGTTATGATACTTTTGATAGCTAGTTTAGACTCGAAATGTTGACCTTAGTAAGCTATGTATGTATATATATCTTTCATGCAAATTTTTCATTAACTAAATTAGTTGTTTATATAATATAATATGTATAGTAGTTTCATATAACAACATCTTTTATAAATATCAAAATTTGTTACATCTCCACCTGCAATACCTTATGAAAAACACTTGTACATGGAAAGATCGGATAAGTATAATAATATTTATTTATTAGTTTATCGATCTGTTTTTTTACTTGATATCATTTTTTAAATATTATATATGTTACTAAATTATTTTATAAGTAGTTTGCATAAAAATAAGAAAAATATATGTTCTTCGTTATTAGTTTTTGTTGCTGTTCAGATATATTATATAAATACGTGATGTCCCCTCAGGAAGAACTAACGCAAGTCTGATCTATCTTTATAATATGGACTGATGAAACAAGCTTCTGTCTCAATAGCAAAATAAATCGGCATAATTCTTATCATTGCAGGTATACACCCTCACCACACATTTACTCAACAAGCGAATACATATGGCATTATTATGTTTTGGGGTGGTAATTGCTGAACAGGCATTATTGGTCCTTTTTCTTCCATAATGGTGTACAGGGTAAACATACCTGCCGCTTCTGCAAGATAATGTTAGGTATATCCATTCGTCTCAATATTTTCTATGATTTTTACTTTTGAGGAGGGGGGATGGGGGTACTTACACCAAATAAGGTGTTTGCCACAAAAAATATAAATTTTAACTATTTAAAGCAGAAGATTGTTGAATAAACTGGAACAATTTCTCAAAATATAATTGGGAATACCTGTGAATCAGTTCCTAGGCGCGCGATACGATGAGTGTAGTCTAGCAGATGGAGGGCATTTTGTGTACCCACTATTGTTATTTTCATAACCAAATTATAATATTTTTTAATAAAAATATTTTAGCATAATATGAATTTATTTAAACATGCAACTTTACTAGGAAATTTTGATACTTTAAAATGTAAATTTACGACATAGGGTGATTGTAATAATTATGTATTTACTATTTATATAATCTCACAGTTTTATACCTTATTCAACTATTTTATCATCCGTTTTGATGAATATGGGTTATTAATTCTTTTGTAGCAAATTTGGACCAGAAGCAAATGTAAATTTTGGAACATGGATAGGATATGCATTTCCTGTTTCATTGCTAATGCTTTTGGTTTCCTGGATTATTTTAATGCTAATGTTTTTGGGAAGAAAGTAAGGACGAAATTTATGCTCGACATTCACTTAACATACAATATTTTTATCTAGTGTGCAATTTTTAAAAACAATGTTTAAATATTTTTAGGAACGTGTTTAATATGAAGAGGGATAGAGAAGAAGAGACTACAGTAAAGGAACTGATAAAAGCTGAACTGAAGAAATTGGGACAAGTTTCGTAAGTCTTTTCACACTTCTATATTTATCTTTTGAGCCCTAAATTGATTATTATAATCGTTTATATTCGTTAGAGTATACATTAGAGTATTATATATATAACATTTTCATACGTACAAAAAAATTGATTTATTTATCAAGTAGCTATGCTTACTTTGGATATACATTTGTCACCCACAGAAAATAATTCTAAAATAATTACATACATGTTTGATCATTATTTGTATTTATTTCATATTAAATTGAGATGTATGTATATATTAAAACGTTCTTGCAGATACCTACTTTATAATTTTCAGGATATAAATTTGTTTAAGAATTTAGATATTGATGTGTATTTATAAAATAATAATTACATAAATAATATAAAAAATAATGTATATGTATTTTACAGTAAAGGCTTGTAAATTAAAAACAAAAAATTGATTATTTAGAAATTCTGAAAAATTTTGCTTTATTTATCTGCACGTTTAGAATAATTTTAACTTTTAAATATTTTAAAGTTTTGTTGTTCAATTACAGATTTGCTGAAGCATCATGTCTTGCCTTTTTTTCTATACTTGTTATTCTATGGCTTACACGAGACCCTGGATTTCCTGGATGGGGTAGTCTTTTTACGGACAGTGATGGAAAAAGGTGAAACAGTTTCTGCAAAAATTCTAAAAATAATATACATACATATATGTATGTGATAATATTTATAATGTATAATATGAGTACAAGATAGATATTATTTACAAAAGTTTTTTTAATTGTTTATTTTTATCAAATAGTAACATGACGTATTTTAAGGTATATACCTATTGGTATTGAATGATATAATCAACTTGATTATGTTATTCAATATCTATGGATATACCATTATAAAAGAACAAACTTTCGCAAAATTAAGACAATTTTGCGATGCAATAATATACATATATATACCTATATATTATATTTTTTAGTCTCTCACTAAATACTACTTAGAATTAATAAATGTTTTCTATGTAATACGTTTTAAACATATAAATATACATTTCCTTACAGTTTGGTACGTGATTCACTTCCAGCTATTGTCATAGGCACATTGTTTACCCTCTGGCCAGCTAGAAATCCATTTAAACCAAATACAGAGGAATACTTGTCTAATGGTAAGAGATAGAAATTTTAATCGTATTTTTTGCCTTGTGATTTTGTTTTAAATAAGTATATATTTTTGATAAAATGAAAACAGTTTATATATTGAAATTATAACCATAGAAATAGGAGTTCCTACTCTTCTTTTATTTCTATGGTTATAATAGATTCATTTCCAAACTCATCAACCAATTTAAGAAACAAATATATTAACATATCCGTAGTTGCCACTGTGCTTGTTCTCAATTGTTGTACAAGTAATTTTATTTATTTCTTTTTACAAAAGACTCCTATTATAATAAACGTCAACAACGTATTTAAACATTTCATATGTTTTTGCTAAAAATTTCTGTATAACACATAATTTAAAAATTAATATAAAAGACTCATTATTTATGCATATATTTTTTTTCTTCTTGAGTAGCATTTAGTAATTTTGACATTATGTATATTTGACATACTCGTACATATAATATATCGAATGAAATAAATGTAAATACATTTGAATAAAAAGAAGTATATTCTATTACTCAAGTAGACCCACTTGATGAAACACACATAAATGTATTGCCAACATATAGAGGTCCGCTTTTTGTAATGCAATAGGAGGTCGACTGATTCCAATAATGTAAATAAGTCGATATTTTAAAGCAATAATAATATTACGCTATTGTTACGCTATTACGCTATTACGCTAATATTACGCCACATAACAATAAAAAATGAAAACATTAAATTTTACAAATTTAGTTTCCTACACTTTTTTATGTAACATAAGGTCCAACCATAATACATGTTTTGTAGTATTTTTATAAGCATTTCAAAATACTACTTTTAGTAATATATCTTGTTATACGAGTATAATGTAAAATAATAATGTTAGCCAATTTGCTACATTTATAAATATTCAATTACAATAATGTATGAATTTACTTTGAAAACAATTAAATATCTTAAATAGAAAAAGATGTATATATGTACAAATTTTTTGCAAAACTAGAAAAAATGCGCAAAATAAAACGATATTATTACTTATCATAAAAAAATAGGTAATACATAATATTCTTTAAAGTTAACAACAAATTTCACACATACTTAATTTTTGTTATGAAATATCTATGTAAGTCACCCTTAATATTTGAAACGTTGTATATTTCTAAAGGTTTTAGTTTCAAATTGATTGAACTACATACTTTGTTATTACATAATATTTGATATTATTCCAAAATAATTATAACCCATATGAGAATCAAAATAATATATAAATATATATAAAACATCATAAGTTTAAAAGATAAATAAAACATAATCTTTTTTTTTATAAAAAAACGTGTATAGCAATTAGGTACAAATTTTCATGTTATGAGCATAAAATATAACATAGTTTTCAGTCAAAACTTCCTCTGAATTATACATAAATGAATCGTATTATTCCTCGCAATTTGAATATTTTTCACATCTATATATATTAAACAATCGAAAATGATTAGATTTAATATAAATGTATTTAATTTAAAATATGTTATGCATTACACCCACATGATATTTTATCACTTTCCAATCACAGGAAGATAAATGTACCGACTTTCTTTTCGTCTCATTCATAGAGTAATTATACAAAGAGTGTTCACTCTTATCAATTTCATATTGCATTGCGCTGTAAATTTTCGTGAATTAAAAATCTTTTATTTTAATAAATTTGATGTAAATAAAATGGGTAGAAAAAAAGTAGTATTAAATATTTTGATTAAATTAATTTTAAGAATAAATACATATATATATTCATACAATTATAACATAGGTACGTAAGTAGTTTATAATAAATAATTTATTGCCTGTATATCTCAAACTGCTTTATTACATACATGATTTAATTGCTCTCAGTTTTAAAACAATATTTTGCATAAGCTTTCAAGTTGGTAAATAGTATAAGTATGCAGAATTAATAAAAGTTGTTCACTGGCTCACTGATTGGTTGTTGGATACATTACGTGTACGTTGATATACCTTCTGTCTAGGTATCGATTACTTATAGATATTTAACATATTTTAGCACATTAAAACACATCATATTATATCAACGGTATGTATAAAGAAACACAAAATTAAACTCATACTAAGTGATCTCAAATATTTTAATGGTAACAATATTTTATTATTTAAATATCGCATACAAAATCACATTTCCAAACACAAATATTTTCTCAATTATTCATTTAATTCATTGAAATTTCAGCTAGTGTTAAATACTAATGCTTTAAAAATAGACAATAAATATGAGCGCTAACATTAAAGATATATGTAGGTACAGTTTTCATTCCGCTACGACAAATTGTTATGCCATAATAAGATATCTAAGATAATTACCAAGCGCAGTGATAGAATTATGTTAATTACATTTGTCATACTACATGTCTACAAATTGAATTTATTCAAATTGTTTGGGTGGTTGCATAACAAATATATAATTAAACAACCAAACAGATAAATAAAATAAATCGTAACTATGACTGTGTAGAATAAAGTTTAATCAGAAGGGATTAATATTACAATGTGTCAATAGTAATTAAATAATCCTAGATTAATGTACCTACAATATCTCTATAGAAATTGCTTGATAAGGATACATACTATTTTATACAGTAGGTACGTGGAGTACAAAAGGAGGTATGGAACGTTATTTTTATTTTAAATTGGGAAAAATCTATATACAATAAATAGATTTAATGCATTAGTTGTTCCGGAGTACTTTATTTTTATTCTAGATTATCTGCGGATATTTCTGCGGAATGCATGCACTAACATCTTAATTAATTATTCTTACTTTAACTATATAATATATAATCATATTTCAAATTCCAAATTCCAAATTCCAAAATCCTTTAAAATGTGATTTCAATCTTATAAAAATTATTATCAGTGTTATTCCTAAATTTATTGTGTAGTCGATAAATTGGTTATAATGGTTTATGGTTTGAACCCTAGTTGAGATAATTTTTTTTTCTTCATTAGTTAGTATTTTTGTTTGATTTTTGTTTTAAATTGTTCCTTAAAAATGATATATTTACTTATTATTTAATTAATTTTATATATTTTTATTTTTATTTAAGAAAAAATATAAAAACTAGGGACTACTATAATACTAATATAAATAAAAGAATTCCCTGATAAAAACCTATACACATTAGTGTGGCGCGAAATCCGGAGCTCCACTTTTTAACACACAGGTGTATCTCATCATTTTAGAAGAATGTATTAATAGATTAAAATAATCAGTATTTTTATAAAAATTTGCTAAGTAGTAGAATACAGACATATTAGTTTATCTATTCGGTTTATTACTCGAAATGTTCATATTTTCAGTCATAAAATTACTTTGCATGACGAGGTCCGGTTTTTGGATCTCGAGTACAGGTGTTTATCCGCCTGCAGAACCTCGACTTGTAGGCAATGTACAGACACAAGTACAAAAATAAAGTTTACATTCAGCTCGTCTAAAGTTTCGTGTTATTTTCTCATGTCAACCTCTTAAATATTAAAATCAACAAACTAGATATTTACACATCAAGAATTCGATTGTTATGGTATTATTTATTTTTTCTATTTAATCATTATTTATGTCAGAAAGGTGTACATTGGTTTCGATATTAAACTTGTTCACACTGCTTACTCAGACCACTGAAAATATGCATTTGTTTAGAAAGGAAACGTTAAATGTTTAGTCCAAATAAATAGAATGCTTTTCAGTGTAAATTCAATTATGTAATTTCCTTACAATTATTTAAATTTAAATAGAGCCAAATATTTACATGTATTTGTGTGTTTTCGGAAACTAATGTGCTTTAATTAATTATTGTTATTGAGAAGGATCTTTAATAAGGAATTTTTTTTAAAAATAGGATGCACTATTTAAAATGAATATCTAAAGATTCCAATTTTTTGTTTTAAATATGCCAATATATTATTATAATGAATAGGTATGTAAATTTAACACGAATGTATATAATACATAATAAAGAAATAATTTTTTTCATATGTAAAAATATCCTCAATTGAATAAATATGAATTTTAATTATATTATTTCGATATTACAGGTTTCGAGGTATTGGTACCATGGAAAGTAATCCAACAACGATTACCTTGGGGTATTGGACTTTTACTAGGAGGAGGACTGGCACTTGCTGATATTTCTGAGGTTGTTGATTGTATATTGTTTTCAGGAATGATTTTTTTATGGTTAACGATATATAGAAATGTATAAATGTATAAATTCTCCAAAAAACAAAAACAGAAATAAATTTTAAATATATAAGTTATTGGTTTCATTTTATTATTTATTACTAACAGTACAGTAAAAACAAGACATTACTGGTGGTATTGACAGATAGAAACCTTAGAAATCGAATATATTTTAGCCTAAAAAATATAACGAAACATTTAGATATAGTCTATATTAATAGCGTAAATTCAACAATTAAAACATATATCTGAGTGTTTCCATCATATCTCTATTTATATTGATATAATATGCGTATTGAATTAAATTAAATGATAAATTTAATGAGTTTTACGCAGAATTATCTGTAGATCAAATATAGTAAATTTACACTCTTCGATTGTGTCGTATGCCAGAAGTTTATTAGGCTTTAATTCACTAAAAGGTCCGTACATAGCAGAGACATATACAGAGTGTGAGAAATTAACACAAACGTGGTTATATAACATGTATAAAACAAGCAAGTATAACATGCAGTGCCGTAACTAGCATGAGGCATTTGAGGCACGTGCCTCCAATGCCCCACCTTCAGAATTATTTGGTATAATTTG